>PVJS01004230.1:0-70351 GCA_004027185.1 Glis glis
TTTCAAAATAAAGTATAAAAAAATAGGGCCGGGGGTGTAGCGCGGAGGTAGAACGCCCCTGGGTTCAACCCCCAGTACCGCAAAAAAATAATAATAATATTAATAAAAACAAATGGCATATTGATCAGGGTAGAGAAAGGAATAAAATACATATAGAAACACTGGGTTCTCATCAACAAGATTGAAAACCTTGAAATCCCCCACTTTCTATTCCTTATAACCAACAAGAGAGTTACTTTACCCTCTATGTCCAAAACAGAGAGGTTTAAAATACTGATGCACTTTGACTCAAAACCACTTGGTAATTCAAAATTACAAGCTTGATTTAGAGAGAAATTATTTAATATTAGAAACTCCCCTCTTTATGCAAGAATATTTCCTCTGTATGTGGAGACAGAGGAGAGAGAAAGAAAAGGGGAAGAGGAATTGAAATCTTGAGCATTACTCTCTATTTTCTACATGACCTTGTGAAAATCTGCTAAAATAGGCACTGTGATATCTATTTCAAAGAGATATTGTAAAGCAGAAATGAGATAATTTGTGTAAAAGGTTATACTGATACTTGGCATATAACAGCTGCTAAATGAATATTAGTTTCCCCACTACCAAACGAGAAATACGTGAAGGATAATTTCAAATCCCATATGGGTAACCATATGCATCTGATTCAGCGACTCTAGCTTATTTCAAAGCATAGTTATGATATAGAAGAACAAGAACCCAACAGTATTATTATTATTATTATTTTTGTGGTACTGGGGATTGAACCCAGGGGCATTCTATCTTCGAGTTACATCCCCAGACCTATTTTTTATTCTTTATTTTGAAATAGGGTCTCGCTAAGTTGCGGAGGGCCTCACTAAGTAGCTAAGGTTGGCTGCGAACCTGCCATCCTCCTTCTCAGCCTCTCAAGTACTGGGATTACAAGTGTGTGACACCACGCCTGGCTCCCAATAGGATTATTTATCTCCATCAAATTCAGTTCAGTTTTCAGGTTCAATAAGAAGCAAAGCTAAACAAACATATTACCATTTTGTATAATGTTATGATATATACATAAAGAAACATGGATAAACATAAATGCAACAAAATTATAGAGGGAACATGCCCATTAAACCATCACGTGGGTTGAGAAATAAAAACTACCTGCATCCAGAACTCTTTCTTCCTGACCCTGTGTTTCCCAATCACAAGGCTCTCCCTTTCCCCAGAATAATATGGTTGAGATTAGTCTACTCTCTTATAGTAAAGACAATCAGGCAATGTATTACTTTTCATCTTTTCTTTTGCTTATGAGTCATGTTGGGGAGATTTAGCCTGCTTGCTATAGGCAACGGAGTGCTTTTATTTCCATTGCTGAACATTTTATTGAAGAAATATTTAAAAATTTATTTTTTAATATTGCATATGGGCATTCAGGGTTGTGGTTTTGGCTATTCTGAGAAATACTACCACATACAATTTTGAACATGTCTCCTGGTGCTAAAGTGTACCTGTTTCCCTAGGGTATATACACAGGATTGGAATCACTGAGCGATAGGGTGTGCATAATGCTAAATTGATTGTACCCATATTCTGCTTTGACCTCATGAAAATGCTGAAATGCTCCAATTCCACAATCTTATTTCTTTGACATCCCAGAAGAAAGACCATAAATTACCTTGGCAAGTGTTCTATTGGCAGGAACTGCTGTTATATCAAAACGGAGGTCATTAGTCAGACGTAGCCCGAAACTCCAGCCTCCATATCTACATGGGATAATAACATTTATATTTGTTTTACTGAACAGTCTTCGTAAGTTGATCTAAAATACTTAAGTAGGGGCTCATTTTTTCTTTCCATTAAGAGCACATTTACAGTATGAAATAAATACTGCCTGACAAATATTTTATGTTTTATTGATTCCTTTTATCATATTGTAGTCTCAGGTAGTGGTAAAAAGCACTCTGAACAAGTGCACATGTGCAGTAATCATTATGAAGTGAGTGACAGATCACCGAATCAATCCCTCATTGTAACTGAACCATACACCGTCTCTTCAGTCTTAATATATTAGTGCTTGAATCTCTTCCCCAAGTAATTAATACCAAAGTGATAAAACATCAGTTCTTATCTTTTCGCAAATAGCTCATTTTTTGACCCCCAACACCCCCCCCAGTTTATTCCCTGGTGCTGTCTTTTCACTCTTCTTGGATATTAGAAGGTGAGTTGGATATATTTAACTACTTGTGAGTTCATGGCCTCTTAAAGTAAAAAAAGGCTCATTTTTAAAATCCAAGTACTAATTTTAAATAAATTAATTTAGATGGCCAACAAATTAGGATCAGCTGAAATAAATAATGGTAAAGTTATGTTTCACATTTGAATAATCTTGGGTGAAGAAAATCCTCTCAAATGCGATGCTGTAGAGAGCTGGAGTTTTTGATGTTTTGATCATACTATATTGTTCGATTTTTTAAATGGTGGATTTTAGAACAGTTGTCTATAATAAACCCGTTTTATTTACAGTAAACAAATTATTTTATTGTAAACATTCAAATATAGAAAATAAAATATTTTATTTTAATGTATAAAATAATAATAACAAAACCACATCTATTGAAAATATTTACACGTATAACCGTGACTAGAAAATTTATGGAAGGATATATACAACAAAATATTAATAATGACTATATCTGAATGGAGAAGGTTTTTCTTCTTTTTGCTTATCTGTAGTTTAAAATTATTCCACAGAATGTTAATCATTTATGTATAATGTTAATCATTATGTATATTCTTTTTGCTTATCTGTAGTTTAAAATCATTTCACAGAATGTTAATCATTTATGTATATTGAGAAGCAAAGGAGGGAAGAAGTGAGAAAATGGTAGTGACTGCAAGCTCAGGAATGTTCTATCCATGGTACATACTTAGGTGGCTTAGATATGTGGTCTTGTTATACCTGGGAACATTCCACTCACAGATAAACGTGAAAATTTTGAGATACTCTTATTGAAACTAAAGCCACTAGTCATCAAAAGTCATGCATTTAAACTTTCTGAATAGGTATAATCCAGTCAATAACTTCTCTATCACTTCAAGAAAAAAAATTACAAGTTTAGCAATATCTTTTTGAGGCCTAAAAAAGCCAATGCTTTTTAGTTTGCTCAAATAAATCTTAGAGTCATTACTTAATAGTTCAATACAAAAGACTGTTTAGACAAAACTAAATTTAACCATTTAAATAATGGATAGAAATTTGCAACTATTTTCTCTTATTGTTTTAAGTTTAGAAGTCAGTTATCATTAACATTAGAAAGCAATTAAATATAATACGAACAGTATTTTACCTTTTTTGGACAAAATCATTTGCAGTTGATATAAGATAATTTTCCATGTGGTGCCCAGTGAGGTTATAAATTACTTGGGAAGAATAAGTTCTTCTATGAGGTGGAGAATAGTTAAATTTAGGACATTCCTGGAAAATAAAAATAAAAATTAATTTCCTTTTGGTCTGTGCAGTGCAAATCAAATAGACAATGTCAAGGAGCTTCGGTCTCATGATTTGGCTTTTACTGAACCTGGTAGGGTTTCACAGAATGATTCTTTGACTCTAAAGAACTTTGGAAAAAAGTAATCTTGCCTATTGCCAAGAAATTGGAATAAATAGTATCTATTTAGAGTACATACACGTGTTTAGGGCACATTGAAAACCAAATATAACTCAAGTTAACAAGTGCAGGATGTTTCTTTCACTGTGCTGACAAGGTAATACATTTTGGAGAATAACATTAAACATTAAGATGGCATAAAGTTCCCTCTATAATTCATAGGGAAGGGAAAATGTTTGCCCCAAATTAAAAAAGATAACATTATCAGAAATAACTTCTCAGAGACTGACAGCAGTGGATTAAAAGTTCACAATAGATTAGTTTTAGGTACTTAACCTAGAAGCACGAACTTGGTTAAATATATATTTGTATGTGTATTACATATTAGTTTTGTATACATAAATATACACACATTTTTATTTTGTATTAATTTTAGATTTATAGAAAAGTCACAAAGGTAATACAGAGGTAGCACCTGTCTACACCTTAGCTAGTTTCTCCCACTGTGAACATCTTACATTACCTCGTATATTTGTTTAGAGTTTGTTTGGAAACTCTTGTGATTATAGCTTTCTGCACTTTGTGACACCTTACTTCTCCTGCTTCATTGCAGTAATATTAGTTGGGGAAATGTCTAGTATTTTCCGCTTTTCCCTTGATTCCTTCACACTATGTCCCAGAGCCTGGGGCCAGCACCACTGGTGTTTCCCAAGCTCACGGAGTTGCTGGTTACACTAAAAGGTCAATGTTGGATTTCATCTTACCTCAAGCTGCATCAATTTAAGATCACATTCCAGAATGGCAATGATTTCACAATTAATTAAAGGAAGATGCCTTTATGTATACAGTGCAATTTTTAAGTTTAACTTTTTATTAAATTATATTATACATAGCAAAAGCACTTGTATTATAAGTATGTTGCTTGGTGAATTTTGACAAACTGAACACACTGGTGCAATCAGCAACCGAGTCAGAAGACAGAAAATACCAGTTCTCTAGAAGTCCCCTCATTACATTCCTTCAAATTACTACCACCCTCAAAGGAACAGACACATATTAGCTTTGCCTGTTTTTATAGTTTATATAAGTGGAATAATATAATATGTTCTATTTTGTGTCTGTTTTTTCACTCATTTCATGATAATCCTCCATACGATACATATAGTTGTAGATCAATCTTTTTCATTTTGCTGTGTATAGTATTCCATTATGTAAATATATTACATTTGAGTTATTGGTTCTACTATTTTGGATGACTATTACAAATAGTGTTGCTATAAATATCCTAGTATATGCCTCTTGGTGGATCTACTCACATTTCTGATGGGGATATAATGGGAATAGAATTGCAGGTCTCATAGGATATGCATATTGTTCACACTAGTATATATTGCCAAGCAGTTTTAAAAATTGTTTGTACCACATTTACGTCCCATCAGAAGAATGTGAGAGTTCCTGATGCTGCACATCTGTCAACACCTGGAATTTTTTTTTCATTTTAGTCATTCTGGTGAGAGTAGAAGGTTGTTGCTTTGTGGCTTCAGTTTGTATTTCCCCAATGACAATCTTTTCATATATTTATTGGCCACTTGGTGATGCACTTTATGAGGTGTCTATGTATTTTGCTAATTTTTCTATTGGGTTATCTAAATTTTCTTGCTGATTTTCAGGAGTTATTTATATGCATTATGGATATGAATCCTTTATTGTATATTGTAAATATCATTTTTTTATTTTGGTATTTCCTCTTTGCTCTCTTAATTGTGTCTTTTGATGTGCAAGCAGTATAACTTTCTCTCAAAAATCATAGGACTTGCTAGGCATGGTGGTACATGCCTGTAATCCCAGTACTTAGGAGGCTGAGACAGGAGGAACACAGGTTTGAGGACAACCTCAGCAACGTAGTGAGGCCCTCAGCAACTTAGCAAGACCCTGTTTCAAAATAAAAAATAAAGCAGGACTGGGGGTGTAGCCCAGAGGCAGGACACTCCTGGGTTCCATCCTCAGTATCATAAAAAAATAAATCTAAGGGCTTTATCCACAGCATATATCTGATGCACACAGCATCAATTGTGCAAAATAACTCATTTTTATTAACCAGTTGGAAATAAATGGACACGCTAGGTTGAAAATGTTTAAGGTTTGCCAATATTCTGATTAATAAAAATCATGCAGCTTCCACTTTTAAATATTAACTTAGTTGACTTCTGTGAATTAAAGAAAATATATGAAGAATGACAGAAATCAGCTAAACTAGATGAGCAATTTAAGAACTCTGAATACTAGTGTTAAGACTATTTTTAAAATATTCAAGGATTCCACAAGACTCTTTTCACATTCCAGTTCTTATTTTAAGTGACTATCTTGCATGAGAACACCAAAATGGGGTGCATTCACTAAAAATATTTTCAACCTAAAATACTATACTAAGACAATTTAGGGTACAAATGTATGTTGCTTTGATAAAAATCACTAGATTTCTCCTCATAACAAAGTAAGTTGACAATATAGTGACCCTTAGGAACTAAGAGTGACTTCTTTACATCAACAGTGTTTTATAAATTCTTAAAAAAATGACCATAATAATTTCACAGACTTAGGGAGGATAATGTTTTGTTTTGCTATATGTGTTCATTGTGTAGTGATCAAATCAGGAATCTCTAACTTCCCTAGTGAATCTGGCTCTCCTAAAAGTTTGGTGAAATAAGTGTTACATGCGTGTACGAATGTGCATCAGTGAAACCCATTGTGTATGATTGAAATGCACTAATCAAAAAGTTTGGTGAATTGATACTCTTAGAAAACTAAGGTTGGTTTCGATAGAATACAGAGTGATTGCTGGATAATCTCTTTCAGAAAATGTTTTTTCTTGCAGCCTGGAAGTATTGCTTGGAGACTTATGGAGTTCTGTTCTAGAGTTCCACATGACTGACTTCCCAGCTGACCACTATGGTGGCAGTCTAACTATATTTTCAAATATGACAATTATGGCCTCATTTTGTCCTGTGAAATATAGAGCTTTCTAGTTTGACTGAACTAAGATGAAAACTTCATTTTCAGTTGGTTTTCACAAAGACTGTCAGAGAATTACCTACCTTTAGAAATCTGTCCTGAGTTGAATTTAAAACAGTGACCTGAAGTTCAAAGTCAATATTTTTGAGGTGCCCAGGTCCATATCTCTGAGCTACTAGCTTCCATAAAATGAAATTATACTGACTCCTTGGTAACCTGGATAGATCTTTCAAGGTTTGATATTTATTCCCCTCCTTTTCCTACTTCACTGAAACTGAATTCCATTTTTACCTGGACATTTTCTGAGCAGGAACAAACACCAAAATTAGTGATAGGTTCTCCACTGGTGTTCCATCTTTCTAGAGTGTCTTTTCTTAAACACCGTCTGCAAATAAAAATGATATAATTGAAATGAGATGTGTGTGTGTGCCTCTGCATGTGCACATATATGCAGGTTCTCATGCTTATGTAGGAGTATTTAAGTGAGTACTTGGTAGTTAAGTTCAGCTGTGCAGTCCTGGGTACAAATTACTGATTTTCATAACTTGAGTATGTATTGCACTACTGTGTTTGAGTAATTTGACATGGGGAAGGGGTTGAGGGAGAGAATGTATTGATTAAGTAGCTTAAGAATAAAGATCACTAAGTTGTTTTACTGTGATAGGATGGGTTTTTAATTACTTTCATTCTTTTTGTTCTTTACATCCTCTCTTCTGATAGGAAAGGGATGTTTTGGCATAATAATTCACCAGGTCAGATTGACATATATCATATATGATCTTGAAAGTTTAAATAAGCAATATCACATAGTGCAAAGACATGGGGATTGGAGTCAGATGACTTAGGTCTCAGGGATAGCTACACATCTTACTATCTAGATTTCTTTAGACAAGTAACTTTGAGTCTGTGAGCTTTAGTTTCTTCATCTGTAGCATGGGACTAATAATTCATAGGGTTGTGATTGTTAATTATAAGTATGTATACAAAAGAGCTGATAAATTATGAGGCATTTAATGTTTATTATTACAGTATAGCAAAGTCAGGGAGCCAACAGGACACTTCCCTCTTATACCAAATAATGCACACACACACACACACACACACACACACACACACACACACATAAACTGGAGTGTGGAAAATGGAAGAAAGAAGAGCAAGAAGTGCTTACGCATCACTAATGTTCAGACACACGTTGTCAATGCCAGGGAAATCCCACATTGCTGAAACCAGTGCTCTTGTACTTGGGTTAGAATTCCTGCAATATCAAAGAGTAGAATCAAATCCTTGATTTTCCACTTGTCTCTCACACTGAACTGATGTCCCTGAATAATTTGAAGGCATGAAATTGTACTAACTATAGGACAATTTACTTAAAAACTGAAGAAAGACCCAGCCTCCAAGGGAAAACGTATTACTAGAAGAAATACGCACATGCCTTGTTATTCCATTTGTCACATGCATTTAGTGATCACCTATTGTATATGTCATGTTTTATTGTACAGAATTCTGACATTCTGTGTAATTTGTCAGAACAATAAAACATTTGTTTGGAAACATTCTTTTAGCTCATAGAGAGAAACTCACGCATAGAAGGCTGTCTGATCAGAGGTACCATAAAGAGAGGGGGAGATCTGGATCTCTGGGTAACTGTTGCTGGCGTCTCTCAGCGTGCCAAGGCCCATGGCAGTGGTGACAAAGATGATGGGCAGGATGACCTGGGCAATGAGACCTTTCCAGTTCCTGCGGGTGTGGTGGAACCTCTTGATGAGAATGGCCACAATCTTCTTCAGCAACAGTCCAAAGCCATCCAGCCTCTCTCCTCTTGTCAATACTTTGTCTGATTAAGGAAAAGAAATTTGATATGGTTTTGGAAACTTTTTTTCTCAGTTCTTGGGGATTGAACCCAGGGCTTTGCACATGCTAGGCTAGCACTCTACCACTTAGCTACACTCCCAGCCTGGTTCTGGGAAATGTTAACAAATCTAGTAATAAAGTTACTTCAGAAACTAAGAATGGATAGTATGCTATGGTATGGTAGGAAAAAATTATATTTTAAAAATTTGGATTAGAGGTTTAGCAATTCATGTGTCAGCCTTGGGCCTGAGACACAAATTGAGGACCATAATAGTATCCACCTTGTATAGGGCTGTATATGAAAGTGCTCTCAAAATTATAATCACTAGACACAAAATATTAGGAAACATATACATAGTCATTTTACATGTAAAAGTTAGATATCTAAAATTTTATAAATGAATATTTTCCCCAAACTTCCAAGTACCAATGTAGACTCAATATGTATTACTAATTACAAATTCTCCGGAAATGGTTTCTATTTAGAGACTGAATTCAAATATGATAAACAGAAACTAAAACACCAACCTAGTCTAAGAGCTCATTCCTTTTGTGAGTAACTTATTGATTATAAATCTAATAATCTCTAATTCTAACATGAGGTCCAATGAATTCACTCAAGTGTAGGAAAAGTAATGTTCTCTTCCAAAGTATGATTCTAGTTCAACCGCTTGCTCATCACCTTATCTTTAGAAATTTGGGATGATTATGGCCTTTCTGATCTTCATTTTTACCATTAGAGTCTCAAGAAAGAACTCACTCACCAAGTGCTATATGCATGTATGTCACTATCACTATGAACTATATTATAATGTGAGACTATAATGGACCACTAAAAGTATATATAAAAAAAGAACTCACTGAAAAAATGTCTGCTCCCTCCCCAAATGTCTATCCTCCCCCCACCTCAGTGTTCTTTAGGTGCTGAGAAAATTCCATGGCTTATGAGAGTCAGGGCAGCTGTGGAGGCCATACATTGTTGTTCCCCCAATAGACCTCTCATGGCAAATAATTTCAGCAGCTTTCTCTAAAAGTAGGTTCAAATATAGCATTCTCTCCCTAGGTCTGCCACCAAGTATGCCTTTACACGTGATAAGATGACAGTATTCTCCAACTCTGTGTATATTTTTAATTTTCCACCACAAATTATGCAGCACAGAAATCATGATCTTCATTTAGCTGATAAGGAAAAATACAAAGCTGCTTAATTTAAAATGAATTCCAATTAAACAGAGTGAACAAGTTTAAATGCAAACTCATATCTCTGAGGAAGGGAATTGTAGAAGGAGCTGAATATTTTGAGTTAATTAGTATGCTTTTCTGTTTCTTGAGAAATTACATGTGGATGACTTACAGGTGTATCAAATGGAGTAAATGTGCTTTCTCAAAGATAATGTCAATGAGGGGAACATTTTGACTGAAGAATAGTTTCAAATTATTAGACAAATGCGAAGGCAAATACCCAGCATTGACTTCCTGAAGCAGATGGCCACTTTCTAATCAAAGTCCTCTATTCCGTGGACTCTACCATTCTACTCCACAAAGGATGATAAACGAGGAATGTGTCAGAGGACAAATGAGACTAGAATTCCAGAATCATACAAACATAAGAGATTATCTTTTCTGAGTTTCAGAGACAGGCAAATGTTTAATTAAAAGTTCTGTTCCTGGAGATTTTTTCCCATTTTAAGCAAACTGTTGAAATGACTACACCATAATTTATATATCATTTTACTACATGCTTCCATAAGTAAATAGTATTTCCAGAGGTAGAAATTAACTGTCAGAAAGAGACTAAGCGACAATCAGTTATCTTTAAGAGAGCTTAACCCCTCAAAGTCATGTAAAGAAATATGGTTCTTCAAGCATAGCCTGTGTGAAGAATTGAAGGGAGAAACCTACTATTACAGATACTTAGCCATCAAGTCCAACTCAATCAATTCAGAGACCTTCCCCCAGCAGCATTTTCTTGGCCTCTGAGTGATTCAGACTGGAGAGAAGTTAAACATGCTTCCCAATGAGGTACTATAAAAAGTGATGGCTCACCTGCCCTTCCTTCCTTACTTCCCTCCCTCCCTACTTTCTTCTTTTTTTTTTTTAAATTTGCAGTACTGGGGATTGAACCCAGGGGCATTCTACCTCCAAGCTCCACCCCACAGCCCTATTTTTTATTCTTTATTTTGAAACAAGGTCTCACTAAGTTGCGGAGGGCCTCACTAAGTAGCTGAGTCTGGCCGTGAACCCGGATCCTCCTGTCTCAGCCTCCCAAGTACTGGGATTACAAGCGTGCACCACCGCACCACCATGCCCGGCTTTCTTTCCTTTCCTTTCTTTTCCTTTCCTTTCCTTTCCTTTCCTTTCCTTTCCTTTCCTTTCCTTTCCTTTCGTTTTCTTTCCTTTTATTTCTTTCCTTTTCTTTCTTCCTTTCTTTCTCTTTCTTTCTTTCTTTCTTTCTTTCTTTCTTTCTTTCTTTCTTTCTTCCTTCCTTCCTTTCCTTCCTTCCCTTCCTTCCTTCCTTCCTTCCTTCCTTCCTTGCTTGCTTCCTTCCTTCCTTGCTTGCTTCCTTCCTTCCCTCCTTTTTCTTTTTTCTTTCTCTTCTTTCTTCCTGATTTATTTGATGACTGTTGCCTACAATTATATATGTCTAATAACAAAGAATAAATGGCCTTACAAGGAAACCTTGCCCATTGTTGGACAGCACCAGTTATAAGAAGAACTTTAACTTGTTGAATACAAATCCGAAATTGTAGTAAGTTACATCTTGAAAATCACCTCTGGTGAGTAGAGGGAATACTCATCCCCACCCTAATAAGGGTGTCCTTCCACATTCTTCAAAGTACTTTTGAAATAGAGATTTTAACCTGTTTTAATGACTATTTTGTATATTAAAAGGAACCTTTTTATTTCCTTAGTTTATTTTTCAAATTAAAAAACCTTGAAAGTTGAACCAAAAAAATTAAAATCTGTCCTATGATTTTCTCATTGATGCCATTTATGGGAATTAAGCAAAATAAACTACATTAGGTTAATACCGTCTCTATCCGTGAAGTTGCTGCTGCTCACAGATAAGTCGTCAGGAGTCACAATGCCATTGGAATTGGAATTCCCAATTTTCTTTTGAGTTAAGTGCTCAAGGCTCATATTACTATTTTTCTGTGACTCTTTAGTCAAGTTCAGAAAGACCTAGAAAGAAAAGCCAGATCACTTCATTAACATAAAAAGTACACATCACTTCCAATTTCTAAGCTCAATTTTGAATTTACAGTTTTATCACATTTATTGAGACAACTATTTCCCATCTGATTTAAGAGGATATTTTTGTACATAAAAGATGGGTGTTCTCTTATGTAGCAACATTTTAATCTAAGTCATCATTCTCTAAGAATGGTACTGAGATTGTTTTAAGCTTTTCCAATTTTGTGAAATATTTATTTAAAAATATTTATTTTCTTTTCTTAAAAAAATCCCTGCACATACTTATCGTAAGGGCACATCAAGTTATATCAGCCTTGATAAAGAGATGTCTGCACGCACCTCTTCCACAGTGGTGTCTGAAATGCCATAGCACCCGATGTTGAGGTCACCCATGCCCTGGTCCAGGGCTCTCAGGAGGGACAGGTAGGCTCCCGAGACCTTGGTGCTGAATGGAGGGAGCACGTACACAAGCTCTCCCCCGATGTCCTCCTTGAGGTAGGCTTCGGGGAGGTGCGACCGGATCATTGCTGTCACAGCCATGGTGTCACATACTGCACTTGCATCTAGATTTGGACTCTAGAGACAAAAGAGAAGTGAAACCTTCTTCACTCCACACATTACAGAGCCCAGGGCCCTGGTCAGAGGCTGATGAGTTCTAGGTCATTCCAGACCTCAGTTAGATCACACATCACTCCTGTCAGAGAAGCTGGTTCTCCACAGTTGTCTATGAGTCACTATCCTATCAGCCCCATTCTGTTCCCAACCTTGTCCCTTCTCCAACCTCACTGCCTACCCTCTCCCCTCTCCCTGGCTTCACTCTGTGACAACAGCCTCTTCTTCTGTTGCTAGAGTGCTTCAGGAGCAGGTACGCCCCCTTCTCGGGGTCTTTGTGAGGGCTACTCCTTTGCCCCAGAGAGCAACATGTGCCGTTCTTCCACCAGTTCCAGCTTGTGGCTCACCTGTCACTTTCTCAGAAGGCTCTTCTCCTATTACTCTACCTAAAAACGGCACCACCCGGAATTCCCTCTTTTCCCTTTTCTGGTTTATCTCTATCCTATTTATAGAAATAAATATACTAAGTAACTTTCTAATTACTAATTGTTAGTGCATTAAATAATTTACTTATTGCTTGTACCATTGGAATGCCTCACATTCCATTAGAATATAAACTCCACAAGGTCAGCAATTTTAGTATTATCAGCTCATTGATATATCCCTAGGGCCTAGGAGAGTGCTTGGATATAATGTAAGGCATGATTATGCCCTTAATATATAAATTTCTGAATGAATTGGTGAATATAATAATCAGCTGATTTTTATATTTTGGAAGTCACATCAGGATGGTTAAGATAAAAGACCGACCTAATAGCATGCATATCTTACACAGTATTGTTAAATCATATGCTTTGTTATATGCACAGAGATCCTTAGTTAGCATTTTTGCCCTTCGAGTGATGTAAAAGTTCCACTGAGCCAGGCACAGTGGTGCACACCCGTAATCCCAGCACTTGGGAGGTTGAGACAGGAGGATCATAAGTTCGAGTCCAGTCTTAGAAATTTAGTGAGACCCTAGTCAACTTAGCAAGACTGTGTTTCAAAATAAAAAATAAAAAAGGGTTGGGGGGGATAGCTCGGAGGTAGAATGTCCCTGGGTTCCACTCCCAGTACCAAAAATAAATAAATAAATAAATAAATAAATAAATAAATAACTGCTCCATTGACCTGAGATACAGTCCCCACTCTGCACTTGAAGAGTCCTGATCACAAAATGAATATATGGCTTCACATTCTCTTCGCTTGCTTTGATAAGCCAAAACATTTAAATTTAGTTTTGTAGGCAAAAATGCTGGGGAAATGGAAAGGCTGACCTCCATCAGTAACCTTAAGATGGAGATCATTTTTTACCAAGACTGGTTCTCCATGTGCAGTCCCTAGTCCAGCAGCATCGGCTTCACCTGGGAACTTGTTAGAAGCTTAGTAAACTCTAGAGCCCCAACCCAAACCTAATGAATCAGACACTCTTGGAATGGAACCAGAAATCTGGGGTCTTACCCAAGACCTCCAGCATTCTGATGCATGCCGAGGTTTGAGCATATTAATGAACTTTAGCAATGAATGAAGTTAGAGAATCTTTGTATGTATGTATGTATATATGGATATATAAATTTATAATCCTATACTGAGGTTCTTTTCCCTCCTACCGACCTTCTTCTTGGTGAGCGTGAGGTGGTACCCATCCCCAAACGCTTCCTTGAGGTAGAAGGGTGACCCGCAGCACCGGAGCCCGCCTTGCTCCAGGAAGGCGATGCGGTCGCTCAGCACTTCAGCCTCGTCCAAGTGGTGCGTCGACAGAATGATTGTTCTGGCTTGAGAATACAGTCGAGAACAACAGAGAATGAAAAAATGAAGATACAGTTCCCAAGATAGACAGAATTAGCATGAGTAAATCCTGTGACAGATGAGGAGGAGGAGAGTCACATTTTATGAGCTAATTGAAAATAAAAAAAAAAACTAAACAGAAGAAACTTCCAAAACAATCAAAGGGAAATTCAGAAGGGTGTTCTTAAATATTTTGGGGTGTTTTTCATACAAGTTGGGAGCAAATAAGCGTTTATTATGCAGTATGGCTAACTGTCCATCTTTTGCTATGTGGACCTGGCATCTCTTTCTAATCCGTCAGACTTTTGTTCCTCTGGCTTCGTTTTGCATTTTCGCTCTTGTTTTCCTTTCTTCATGATGAAAAAGCAATAATTTTAAAGGCTTCTTGAATATTCCTCTCTGATTAATCCACTCCACTCTGATTACTCCTTTGCTTCACATCCTGTTAGCACTTATTTAGTCTGTTTTCAGTTTATTTTCACTTGTGTATGTTTGGTATCTCTAATTAGATTCTAAGCTCCTCTAGGCAGACTTTGGAACTTCTGTTGGATTTGCATGCTCTCAAAAAGGTCAGTTGAGTGCTCAACTCTCAGTGGGCACTAGATAGGTATTAACTAATTGACCCAGAAATTTAGCTGAGAGAAGAGAAATCTTGGGAAAAGAGAGAGCTCATCTCAGACATTTAAAGGATATTACAAACAGAAAAGGCTTCAAGCTGCTTTTGTGTGTCCCAGAGGGCTGAGTTATAACCTTTGAATGGAAAAGTTATGAGAAAGTCCTCATACCAGTTTTGTTCTTGGATATAACATCCCATATGCTTCGACGGGAACATGGGTCAACTCCAGTGGATGGTTCGTCCAAAATTACTACCCTTGATCCACCGATGAGAGCTATGGATATTGATAACTTCCTCTTCATTCCTCCTGACAATGTTCCAACTCTCTTATGGCGATGGCTATATAATCCGGTCTCTTTTAAAGTCCTTCAAAAATAATGTATGGTGGTTATTTTTTTTTACAGATAGACTAATTAACATTAATATTCACTTAGAAATTATTATACACTCAGTAAGATACAATAAGCTATTGAGAATTCAAAATAGTTTCCTATTATTTATCATCCACTTGGAGGTACAAAAATTAATACAAAGAAAAAATACAAGGCCTAGCCGGGCGTGGTGATCCCAGTACTTTAGGAGGCAGAGACCGGAGGATCCGGGTTCGCGGCCAGCCTCAGCTCTCGCTCTCTTTCTCTCTCTCTGTCTCTCTGTCTCTCTCTCTCTCTCTGTCTCTCTCTCTCTCTCTCTCCTTAGTGAGGCCCTCCGCAACCTCGTGAGACCCGGTTTCAAAATAAAGCATAAAAAATAGGGCCGGGGGCGTAGCACGGAGGTAGAACGCCCCTGCGTTCGATCCCCGGTACCGCAAAAAAAAAGAAAAAAAAAAGAAAAAATACAAGGCAATATGTAGCTCATTTATTTGACAAATATTTAGACTATCTGCCTATTTTGTGCCAGATCATGTTGTAGATACTAGAGTAAAACAGTGAGTTGATGAAGTTTTTACCAATAAGGAGATTATGTTCTAATATATGTGTGTGTATTAGGAGGGACATGGGGGAAATCTAGTTGATAAACATATTCTCAAGCAAGTTCATAATATGACAGATGGTGATAAGTGCAGTAACTAAAGTAGGGTACATAAGACAAAGAGTGTCTGGGGCATGTTATTTCAGGCATCTATTTTATATAGGGCAGTCTCACTCAGAGAAGATAAAATTTGAACAGAAACCAGGAAAATGGTTGTTTGGTCAGAAATAAGTCAAATGTCTATCTGGAGAAAGGTGCTGTAAGTTGTGGGAAGAGTAACTAGAACACACTGAGACTGGACCAGCCTCACATAGTCAAGTAGGCTGCCAGGACAGAGTGCCAGAGCAGAGTGAACAAGAGGAGCATGGAAGGATGTAAAATCATAAGTTAAGATTGGGGCCGGGCGTGGTGGCGCACGCTTGTAATCCCAGTACTTTGGGAGGCGGAGACCGGAGGATCCAGGTTCGCGGCCAGCCTCAGCTCTTTCTCTCTCTCTCTCTCCCCTTAGTGAGGCCCTCCGCAACTTTGTGAGACCTGGTTTCAAAATAAAGTATAAAAAATAGGGCCGGGGGCGTAGCGCAGAGGTAGAACGCCCCTGCGTTCAATCCCCCGTACCGCAAAAAAAAAAAAAAAGATTGGGGGCAGGTCATGTAGGGTCTTGTAGACCTTAATAATGACCTTACTGAGTTTTACTGACATGGCAGGAAACCACTTCAGGGCCACACAGGAGTGACATGGTCAGATTTGCAGTTGACAAAGATCACCCTGGCTGCTCTTTAAAGACTAGATTGCATATATAAGGAAAGGGTGGAAGCCAGGAGTCCAGTTAGGGGGCTTGGACTAGAGTAGCGGCCATGGAGGACTGGGGGCAGTATGGAAGCCAGAGAGGAAGCGAGTTAAACAATTTCAATATAATCAGCTGGTGAGGAAAATGACATTAGATGTATACAATACCAGAGAAATGGAAAAACTAAAAAGCAATTGTTTTGTGGGAAAACATTTCCTATCGGTATGAGCACCAGAGCTTGACCAACCAAGCTGTATGTCCTGGAGAGAGGTTAGCAAGCCACGCTCTCATTCCCACCATAACTCACCTCTTTACCTCCTCGTGGAGCTGCTTTTTAGTCCAGTGAGGGACTTTGATGGACCCGTATAACAGAAGGTGCTCCTTAGTAGTGAGGTAGCTGAACAAGACATCATGCTGCATGCAGACCCCCATGTTCTTCCGAACAGTGTTTAGGTCTGTTTTAATATCTTTTCCATACACAAAGATGGTACCCGCTGAGGTACCAAACAGTCCCGTCAACATGGAGCTGGAAGTGAAGAAATGATAAATTAAGTATGGACCAAGCATTTAAGCTACATATTAAGATGAAATATATTGCACTTATTGGAAAAAAATGTTATAATGCATCTCTTCAGCCAAGGTCAAGCTATGAACAAAAGGGTATTACATCAGAATAAGGAATAAAAACTACTTATAAGCTTTTAATAATTTAGAATGTTGCATAAACACTACATGATGATGGTGGTGGTGGTGGTAGTGATAAAAATGGTAGTGTTTTTTAATTGCAATACACTACTTTCTTGAATAAACTCATTCACTTTCTGGCATCCCATAGTACAGGCTGGCAAGACTCAAATTTATATCTCTAGCTCAGACCCATCATCAGTCTCAGGCTTGCTCTATCCATCCAATGGACAGTGCCACTTCTCCATGAGATGCCTTACAGAGTCTTCAAGCTCAATATGATCTTTGCCTTCTAACACACACTTTCAGTAATCTCATCTTTCTCCTTGAGTGATAAATTCATACACATGTTGCATAAGCCAAACGCCATTTTTGCACCCTCCTCCTATCTTGGTCTCCTAACTCCACTCACATTTCTCCACTTTCATAGCCACCACCCTGGGCCAACCACCATCACCATGTGCCTTGCACATAGTTGTAAGTTCCCAGCTCTTTCTCCCATACATTCTGGTCATCTCCATCCTCATTCTCTACATTGTGACCAGAGTATTCCCACCTAGATAATTCCCATCATCTTTCAGATGGTTAGTAAATGGGCAAATACTTACTACCCATATCCTCCCTCCATTATTAGCAAGCTCCATGAGGTCAGGGAAAGGACCTGTTTTAATACCACTCTATCATAGTACCTAACCAATGCCTTGCAATAAATGCCTGTGGATTAAATAGAGAATCAATAAAATATGCAAATTTCCCATAAAATGCATTGACATACAAATACATGTTTCATTATTTATATTTAAAGACTTATATTCAGAACAATAAAATGGGGAATTCTCAACTTAAATAAGCCCTTTTTAAATCCCTTCCCTATTCCTTTTCTACACCGGCCTCTTATTTTCTATTAGGATTCTTCCCTTTTAAGCATTATATTTTTATTAGAAAGTCAACTCTGGCTTTAAACAAGTCATACAAATAAGAGAACCTATGTGTTCACTCTTTTCATGACCTTCTTCTGTCCTTTTTATTTACAAAAAATATTAACTTTCAATGTTTTGGCAGTCACTGAGCTTATCATGATGGCTTGAAATAAGCAGCTAAGAGAATGTCCAGCACTGTAAGGATATCACCAGAAATGTCCCTTTCACAACCTTTGAATCTTTCCTCCACTCTGACACAGGAAAATAATACCTGAGTGAGCCGGGCGTGGTGCCGCACACTTGTAATCCCAGTACTTTGGGAGGCGGAGACCGGAGGATCCAGGTTCGTGGCCAGCCTCAGCTCACGCATGCGTGTGTATCCGCACGCTCTCTCTCTCTCTGTCTCTCTCTGTCTCTCTCTGTCTCTCTCTCTCTCTCTCTACTTAGTGAGGCCCTCTGCAACTTCGTGAGACCCGGTCTCAAAATAATGTATAAAAAATAGGGCCGGGGGCATAGCGCGGAGGTAGAACGCCCCTGCGTTCAATCCCCAGTACCGCAAAAAAAAAAATAATAATAATAATAATAATACCTGAGTGAAGCATGAGAAAGAATAGCCCATGTATCACCCCCAGGCTTTGCGATCTATGTCTGCTAGCTGGTGATTATTTTGTTTCCTTATGAATCAAGTCCAGGGTTTACTATGACCAGACCACTGAGGCTGTGTGTATTCATACCAGGATGCACAAACTCAGATTTCCACAAGAGCCATAGAAATGCAAATAAATGAAAGACTGGATGGATGCAACAGTACAGATGGGTGGAGAATAGGGATTAACCAGAAAGCAGATGCTCCCTTTAAGAAAACAGCCACTAATGAGCCCCAACCAATAGTCCCAGTGTAAGAATGTGAACTTAATGTTGCAGAACTTCCTATTATCTAAGACATGCCAAGAATATTTACTTTTATTAGGAAACTCCTCATTATTAAATATTTGTACTGAATTAAATCTTTTAAGATGTATTGACTGGGCGGACACTAGATGGACCAAATAAGCCAATCCTCTGGTGGGCCTGATCTGGACTTGGAGATCACAGTTTAGGACCTCTGATTCAGATTCCATTCCACAGTGTACAAGTTAACCTATCTTACTCCATATGGGAAATGTAATATCTTCATTTTATTTAAAAGATATTAATTTATAAGAACTATGTTTTTATAATATGCTTCTGTGATATTTTGTTGAAAAGTAACATACATGGTGGTAGTTTTCCCAGCTCCATTGGGCCCCAGCAATGAAGTAATATGCCCTTCATAAAAGTTGAGGTTGAGGTTATCAACAGCAATCTTTGAGCCATAGATCTTTGTGACTCCATGCAGGGCGACACCTACTGAGAGATCTTTCGGTTCCGGCTCAACGTTGGAGGGGAACATGTATTCAGGACCTAGAGAGAAATCAAGGGCAGAATTGTAAGTTCACAGATAAGAAAATACTGCCAGAATTAGACTTTAACTAAAAAATGAGGACTATATAAATACAATCCTCTAAGTAAAAGAAAGTCCAGAAACAAATGATATATTACAGTCTTCAACCTCCTTCTTACTTGGTTACAGAATAAATGAGAGGCTGTAATGTTATTGTTGGAAAAAGCATTTCCAGAATACATCATAATTACAAGTTCCCCTTTATTCAACATACCTTAAATATTCAAAAGATAAGTCTAAGACTTTGTCCTCTGATTGGGCAGGCTGATACCAGTTTATGGAATAAATGTCTACATGTTGGGATTTTATAGTGACAAAGCTAGCTCAGATCTCTGATTTATAAAGTCTAGTTTATTAATTACTATCTACACTTCCTTCGGGCATCACCAAAAGACTAGTTATATGGGTCAGCCTTACTTTATAAAGATGACACCACTCACCCGATGTCAGCAAGACATGAGCTTTGAACTATTTTTCTAGCATTAGTGACAAGTTATGCTAAATTACCCTTATTTGTTACTTGGTTACTCCTTATGACTGGTGGCAGATGGCTGGAGTTAGGGGTGAAGACTCTGGCCAAGGAACAAAATTTTCCTCTGTGTGAGTCTAACTGGACCACAAAGGGATCTACAATCTTGGCCTAATTAGCACCATATGCTAACCAACTGAGCTAATGAGCCCAGAAAAAGCCACAATTCAATCCCCATAAGAGTCCAAACACATATGTGTAGACCTATTCATCCATGACTAAAAGGATGATGATGTTTCCATTTAGAAAAACATAATTAAACTACAATCATGTAATATTTATGCCGTTTCTCTTATCATAATGGATGTGGTTGACTTGCCTGTCTTACTGGCAGATGGGTTGGTGTTCTGCATCATGATATTGGTAAACATAAGGCCATTGCTTTTCTCAGGCTTCTCCTCTGCACATCCAAATCGCTCCTTCCAGTAGGAAGGAAGGATGGGAAAATACCATGGAGCTGCCATACCATATGTCCCTGTAATAAGAATGTATTAGGAAAAGTGATTATTAATTGATTTTCAACATCAAGCATCAGAAACTAAGCAATAGAATACTATGTACGGTTCAGGAAAAGTACTTTCCTTTTTTTTTTAAGGTGCTGAGGATTGAACCCAGGACCTCAAGCATGCTAGACAAGTGCTCTGCTACTGAGCTATACCTGCAGCCCAGTTTCTTTTTCACCATAACCCTAGAAAACTAAAGGGTGGTCCCAGTTTACAAAGTAAAAAGGATCTTTCTTTTTTATTAAGCAGTTTCATCAAGGTGCATTTGTATACCATAAAATTTACTCATTGTAAATATAGTTAGATGATTTTTATAACACTTATATAAAGTTTCACTAGCATCACCCAAATCCATTATTAGAACATTTCTATAACTCCAAAAAGTTCTTTTATACCCCTTTGTTCCTCCCCCGAGTCCCAGTCACTGATCTGATTTTTGTCTCTACATCATTATCAATCATAGAAATTCTATGCAAACAAAGTCATACTGTTTTACTCATTTGTAGCATCAAAAATGTACAAATATAAATAAAGCTTAATGGAAAAAATACTTAAGCATGTTAGAAAGGATGACCATTGGAGACCCAGCAGTGGATCCCAACATGTCTTCTATTAGAATCTGTCAATTCTCCTTATAATAAGGAGACTTTATTTTTGCCTAATAATATCTGACTCTCCGATTGGAAAAACTGTATTGATATGCCACTATTCCATGCTTCTTTATTTACTCCATTTTAGAAAGAATATTAGAGAGGGAATTCAGCAGTGCGTTATCTCTGAAAAGTTTTGGTTAGTTTTGGGATTTGTTTCTTTTTAGGAGATTAGATATGGTGAATCAACTACTGGAACATATATATTAGCTTACAGTGATGATAACTACAAAAGGCATAGATCTGTAGAAAGCATGTTCGTACCTGGGAAAACATTCCTGACATACCAGGCGATAAGAAAGTAAATGAAAGAGTCAGCGAGGATTAGACAGCACAGCCAGCCGAAGGAGGTGGTGTCATCCTGGACTGGGGAACTGTACATATTTTCCCACTGAAGACCTAAACCGTGAACACAGATGTTTATTCTTCTGCAACACATGTTAGTTGTGAAAGATGAAACCCAGTTTTAAATAAAGCAAACCTACCAATGCCTTGTTCTTCATAGCGTGCAATATATTGGCTAGCATAGCTGAACGCAGTGGGCGACAGCAGGCTCTGCGGAAAGAAAGAACAGCAGCGATGGCTGTACTAGACTTCATGCATTTCACCCAGAAGAACCGTAAAATAGTTAAAGCACTGGGTATTTGTATAGATTAAATTGATGCTCGCTCTCTTGAGTATATTTAAAAACACAGAGATCCCTTACCAAGTGCTACAACTCTGGGAAAAAAAGACGGCAGAGCAGCAGAAAACAAAAGCAGGAAATTACAACTTGGAAAATACTTGCTGAAAATCAAAAAAAAAAAAAAACACTCAAACTTATTCAAGTTACTCAGAAATTTATAAAATAGGTAATCACAGAGTAACACAGTATTAAGATTAAAATAAAATCATTAGAGGTCAGAAGATGTTTTCACTTCATAAGTTTATTTCAGGCAATAGATGTATTATGAATGAAAACATACTTAAACATCAACTGATTAAATAACTGATAACTGCCACAAATTACAAATTTAATTTTGTTTAAACCTAGAATAGCCAATACTGGATGAAAGTTTTTCATCCCCATCTATTTCCATAAACAGCAAAGTTTTAGTATGATGAAATTTGCTGCTGCTTTCTAAACCTTCAGTCAGTAATTTTAATCCTTAAATTAATTTAGTGCAGGAAATGGCAGAAAAGAATTCAAAGTTGATATATGCTGTCAATGTATCTGTCTTTATGCCTGTAAGCTATATTTTATGTCCCCAAAACCATGAAAGTTATTCACACATGAGAATAATTCCAATACTAGAGGCTCCAAAATATTTAAGGAATTGGATCTGAGAAAAGTCAGAATTCTTGATGATCTCCAAAACATGACCCATTCCACTTTTTTCTGTTTTTTTTTTCAGGGACTATTTCTCAAGGCGTCACTTACTGTGGTTCTGGAAGGGACTGGGGAAAAGAATTCCTCTTCATAGTCTTAGGTGTGTATGATATACAATGATGCAGAAAAAGCTACCATGAGAACTGTTAAGCTTATTTTGCTATCACTGAAGTTTTAAATCTATAAGGGAACTTTCAGCTTGAGAATCTAAAAGGGAATAAAAAGGGATCTATTCCTCTGACACGCTGGCCATTCCAGCAGTTGACTCACCATGAATACTTTCACTACGTAGCTCAACTCATCCTCGACGGTAATCAGAACAATAAATGGGAAAAAAGCGATGACGTAGATGAGGCTTCCAATCAGGGCTGCGATGTTGGTGTTGTTGAAGAACACACTGATAAGATAGCTCATGGCGATGACTGAGAAGCTGTAGTCCGAAAAATACAGGAACAAGATGAACCCATTTGTTTTAGGAAGAATGTTGCCAAACTTGAGGATAATGATGAGGATTGTGATGGTAACCAGTAGAAATCCAACACTCTCTATAAGCCAGGCAAAGAAATGGCTGCAGGAGTTCACGCCCATCATCTTCATGTACTGTAAGAAAGAGAGAGGGTTAGCTGCTTCTTAAGCTCATAGACTCCTGAGCAACAATTATTTTTGTATCATGACAAATGTCCAAGAGTCTCCATACATATGGAATGAAGTATTTTTTTTTTTTGGCGGTACCGGGATTGAACGCAGGGGCGTTCTACCTCCGCACTATACCCCTGGCCCTATTTTTTATACTTTATTTTGAAACCGGGTCTCACGAAGTTGCGGAGGGCCTCACTAAGGAGAGGGAGAGAGAGAGAGAGAGAGAGAGAGAGCGCTGAGGCTGGCCGCGAACCCTGGTCCTCCGGTCTCTGCCTCCCAAAGTACTGGGATTACAAGCGTGCGCCACCACGCCTGGCTCTGGAACTAAGTATTTTAACGATTTACATAAGGAAAGTGGTTGCTCATGTTTGTTATGTGAAGTAGGACGATTATACTGGCCCATCCTAGTTGTATTTTCCAAGAGTGCCCCAATACAATGAATAACTGGGATGGTGAGGTCCTTTTTTCAGGGGTATTTTTAATACTTTTATTGGTGCATTGTAATTATACATCATAGTGAGATTCAAAGCAATACATCCATACATGCACACATTATTTGGGTGGGGATCTTTTTTAACAAAGAAAATTACAATTCTAGGTCTAGAGATATAGCTTAGTGGTCGAGTACTTGCCTAGTATGTGCAAGATCTTGTTCAATCTCCAGCAACACACACACACACACACACACACACACACACACACACACAGTACAATCCTATTTTACAACTGGTGTCTAGGTAATGTCTCCAGATTAAACTAATTTAGAATAGATCATCAAATTTATGATGTCCCCTGCAGAATTTTACAACATGAATTTGACATTTGTACAGGCATGGATATTTCAAGCTGATGAAAAACTGTGCATGGTTTTACATGCACAGTTAGAGGGACTGAGAGAATAAAAATCTGTAAATTGTTTATTATATTAATGAACAACACAATTATTATTCATGTTCCTGAGAAACAGAACAGACCCAGCTCCTAAGAATTTAAAACATGGGCGCTCAGAAGAGAGACCTTCTGTGTTTTGCCATGACTTCCCCATCCTTAACATTCACTGGTACTGCAGGTGAGGTTTGCCATCCTTGTGTTCCAAAAAGATATCCATACACAAAAGATATTCATATACCCATAATAAACTTGGGTATCTGAGGTATTTTAGGCCCCTCTCTCAATTAATATTCTTCGATAACTCATGATATCCCCAGGGTTAAGGCATTGTACTAAGGTAGAAAGACAGAACAGCAAGATATGCCCGCGCACTAACTCAAAAGATCCTGAATAATCTAAAGTCCCCTGGACCTTGCTTGTCTTAAATGTGTTGACATTTGGTATTTTGGAGGAATCTGGGTATCCTGGTTTCTAGCTTTAACAATTCATAATTAATTCTAAACTTAAGAACCTAATACTTTATTTTAAAAAGAACCAAATGAATGCTTTATTAACAGCTTTATAATCCTTTTTTATTGAGATAAATAGAATAGACTAAGGATTTTTTCCCTCCTTTAAATCTACCTTGTCTAGGAAAATAACAACAAGGAATGCATTGGATCTTTTGCTCTACAAGCAAAAACAGTGAATTTTACTTTCTGCTTTTTGCAACTTATCACATTTTGATAACTCTGCTGCTCTTGTTGTTACCATGGAGACAGTTACCTGCCTGCCAACAGTCTAAGCTGTGGGCCTTAGGCTAATCACCGCTGAGAAAAAGCCTGTGACTCTCCCTCTTAACTTTGCCCTCTTCCTCACCTTCTTCTGTCCCTATTGCTTTTCTCTTTCTTGGCCTTGTCCCCCTGTATAGTAAAGACTCAATCTATGTTTCCATAGGAATGGAAGTGTGAATCAAAGTGAAAATTTGCATAGAGCAAAGACTTACTATGGAAATCCTCTCCCCCCAATTGCTAGGTTTGTTGTTATTGAAAACAAAATTATATTTTTGTGTTATAAAAGACCTCACAGATCTTATTCCAGAAATTCTCTCCCTGTCCTTCACCTTGTTTGAGAAAATTATCATGTCATGTTTCATCTCTGCACTTCAGAGATACTTATTAATTCCAGTTTGTTTATGATATGCTAGCTCTTTTTATTTACCCTTTCTGTTGTTTGTATTTTGAGGTTTTTACTGAGTTTGTGGCTACTTGAATACAATTAAATGGGCACTATATGGAACCCATATAACTATGGCATTTAATTTTATTTGGCTTATATAAAAATATCCCCCAACCACAATATAGGTCAATAGGAGACAATGTGAATATATTTCACAAGGTGAATATCAAATACCTAGGACATATCAAGGCCATGAAATAAAGCTGGCCTCATGTATATAAACATGTTTTTCTTCCCGGATGACTGATAGCTGCAGTATAAAACATTTGTGTATTCAGAATATTCTCCACTCACAAACTTGTTACAAGATTATTTGGCAAGCTTGAAAACTAGGACTGAAGATGTTTATCGCTGTCATTTTGAAATTTTTGAGACTCAAGGTGTGATTCCTATTCCCCAGAGCTGATAGAAATTGGGGACTGGTCATTTCACTTTTGTTGAAACAGGTGGAGTTAAGTGCTTCCAAAAATATTCACTGTTTAACACTCTAGCATGAAACTTCAGTGTTAAACTTTAGGGCTTTATGCTGTGAGAACAGCTGCTATTCATAAAGAGAAAGAGCGATGAGAGCATATAAGTCATCCATAAATTATCCAGAGTCACTGCCAACTCTGTGGTAACAAACAAGACCAAACTTGCTGATGGAAGGTAGCCCACAGAAAACGGCTGTCTGTGCCTTCTCAGATGCCATTAGTTCCTCCTCAAAGTGACAGATGTCAGGTGCCAGCTTTGCAATCAAAGAGTCACTTGTCCTAAGCCTCCCAAACCTGCCAGGGCAATTCATCAATATCTGATAACCGGTTGCTCAAGAAAAGCCTCTGCACAGTGGTCAAATCAGCCCCAGTCCACAGCAGAATACAGTAAGAAAGAGACTCTGTAAGATTTTGGATACGGTGCTAACGCATTCATGAGAGGCTTCTGCACAGAGGTTGACATCAATACGGGAAAAGAAGACATGAATATTCATAGGTTTGCTTGATAGCAATGCCATCGTTCAGTTCAAGTGTGCCAAGTACTGATTCATAAGGTAGAATGACATCTTCTAGTTCAATTTTAAGAATTCTCTTCATAATACATGTTTGTACATTTGCATATATGTGTAATTCTTGACAAGATGTAAAGGAAGGCGTGAGGATTACTTGGAATGTTCCAAATTCCTACTAGTGGGGTGGATAGCGTATGTTAGAAAAGCATAAAATATTATTTAATGTGAATCCCAGAGGGCTAAAAATTCTTGCACAATTCTTGGTAACAGCTCACAGATATCCTAGGTTATCTGTATGAATGGAGAGAACAACTGTAAAATTCTGTCTCCAACAGAATATAAGAACTGAGAGCTCAATGAATAGAATATTAAATCAAACAGATGCATCTAACCTATAAAACATGAAAACAATAAGAAAAATACTCTTCTCTCTGTGTTATGAAATCAACATTTTATAACTTCAAGATTTTAATTTTTAAAAGCAAGGGATGAGGAACAAAATTCAACTGAAAGGCATTTTAAAATAGGTTTTTAAATTATAGGTTTAATTTCAAAAGTCAACTTATTGTCATTAATATTTGTACTAATTTCAAAGGTCAAGGGATTCAGTAAAGTCACACCATATAAAAAGGCCAAGAGCCGGGTGTGGTGGCGCACGCTTGTAATCCCAGTACTTTGGGAGGCGGAGACCGGAGGTTCTGGGTTCGCGGCCAGCCTCATCTCTCTCTCTCTCTCTCTCTCTCCCCCTGTCTCTCTCTTTCTCTCTCTCTCTACTTAGTGAGGCCCTCCGCAACTTCCTGAGACCCGGTTTCAAAATAAAGTATAAAGAATAGGGCTGGGGGTGTAGCGCGGAGGTAGAACACACCTGGGTTCAATCCCCGGTACCGCAAAAAAAAAAGAAGGCCAAGATTAATGGTTTCATTGAGATGGAGACTAGCTTGGTTTTTTTGGCCAGATTTTAGAATAATTACAGAAAGAAAGAGGTAGGATATTGATTTAATTACCTTTTTGGTTAAATTTGAATGACAAGGAAACAGAATATAACTGAATATTACCTGAATATAAAATGATGGTATTAAAAGGTGATTTTGAGTCTCCAGTAACCTAACAAATTATCCATCATCATCCTCAAAATTTTGTAAAATTCTATGCTATTAAAATAAGAGTATAAGTGTGAAGGTAGCTTTGATATGGAAAGGACCAGGGGAAAGTCAAGGCATTTGAATTCAGGTTCCAGATCTACCATTAACTAACTCCACAGTCTTCATTAGGACACCTCCCTTTCTCTGCTCAGCTTTTTCATCTTCATAAAGAAGGAGGCTAGATGTAAACTGTGGGCATTGGTGAGAGACTGAGAAGGGGCACTGAGGACATTCTATTCATGCCATACCTAGTACTTCCATCCATTGATTTCACAAACACGCCATATTCCTTTGAATTTAGGACACCATTGATTTTAAGATGTGTCATTTTTTTTTACATGCCACCAAGAAAGGAAACTTACTGCCAAATAAATCACGACACCTTATCAAATGTACCCTAATGTCAGAGGCTTCAGAAAGTTAAAAACAAAATGTCAGCATTTTAGAGTTGATAAAATATGGATGGTATGTGTAATTGAATGTCTCCTCTGCTTTGTGAAATCTACATTCTGGAAATGTAGTGCTGAATGAAGTCTAGTTCAAAAGACTCGAGAGAGTTTTAGAGACTGGGTCTAAGTGCATATGGCTGGTAGAACTGAAAGATTCAAAGCCTAATACTCTGATTCCAAGTTTAGCGATTTTCCCACTATGTAACTTTGACCCCAAGACCAGGTGGTTGAAAATTTCAAAGTAGATGCCTACCAAATTAAGACACAGACCTACCAACAGAAACTGGTTCACTGTTAAAAATATGTCTTTCACATCTTCAATTGAGAAAGGACTCTATTATGCTTTGATATTTTTTGCTGACATACATAGATGCATTCAAATTCTGAGACAAAATAATACGATGTGTGTGAAATACACATGCACACACATATATTATACACACTTATGTGTGTATATTGAGACACACATGCATCCATGTATCTACTGCTCCTATCACGAGTAATTTTTTTAAGGTTGTTATTTATTTTGAAGTAGAAAAGAACTCAGTTTCTATCACAGTTTTCTACTTCAAAGTTTTCCTTTAATCTGTGAAGATTCACTTCTGAGTACCAGAAACCTGAAAAGAGAGATATAAAGTAGGAGCTTGCAACAAAAGTCAAGGTCTAGCATATGCATTCAAGTTTCCAAATTGAAATTAGGAAACCCCTGCATACAGTCCCAAATACAAGAGATCTCAAATCAGTCAATAAAATGTTTACAAAATTGTAACTGAAATCTAAACATGCAGTTATGAAGATCAATCAGAATTCACATAGGAAAGGTAAGAAATGTAGGCTAGGACACTGCCTACAACCCTGTCACCCTGATGCTCAACTAACAGAAATACAAAGCAGTAACTTGTGTCTCATAAGGAGAAATAATCAATTACCTAGAAACATTGGCAAGGTATATCTGAAAAGTTCAAGTGGACTAATAGGTTACTCTAACCTCATTATTTCAGACTTTTAGCCAGGTCTTACAATAATTAGTGTGCCCCAGTTTTGAAATGTTTTAGCTTGCTTTCCACTCCAAGTCAACATAAAGAAAATGGGCTCATTACAGAATGAACAGATAAAACCATGTCTATTCAATTACAATCTAAAACCTATACACTGTTTTATCTTTTATCATAAAGTCTAAAAAGAAGTAAGCTATTTTGGATTTGGGGTTAATGATGAAGAACATGCCCAAGAAGAGACCATACTTTACAGTCCAGGTCCCGTCTCTCATCATTACTATTAATCCAATCGGTAACATAACATGAAATCCTTCATTTCCATAAATTAGGAGTCACTGGAAAATGGAAGCGATGGTAATTGAAGGAGACATGGTACATGGTATACTGGAATGAGAATTTTCTTCTTGAGAGTCAAAATAAGCCACATGCCTGTATTTAGATCTAGGTCTATATATCTACATTTGAACTTGTTTAGTTACCAACAATCTTTCCAACCAGAATTCAAATAGAAAAGGCAACAATCTTTCTGCCTTAATAGTTATTATTGTGTTATTATTCAAACTTCCTTTGTGAGGTCTTAAATCCTATAGGTAATTTCTTGGGCCAAAAATTACTCTTATAATCATAATTATATGTGATTCAGAATTATCCAGGTTTTGTATTTCAGAAGTACTTATTAATTGGCTTTAATGTCACTTTTTGAGGAAACAGAATGAAGCTGCCTTTGTGATGTGTAGAGTGTCTTTCTACCTAACTTATAAAGTATGGGTTAGGATTTCTGAATCTGGATAGGTGGGATGATAATCACAGTAATTATTCTATGAATAGGACTTATAAGAAGAAGATTCCCAACATACCTCATGAAGCCGAAGGTCTTTCTCATAAACAAGTTTTTTTACAAAAGCAGCTATAAATACAACCCAGGCTACCATGAGCACAATTGGAAGAGAATAAGAGACACTGGTTAGGAAGCTGTAAAACAAAAACAAAAACAATCCAGTGACCAAAGTGAATGTCACTCTTCCAGATGGTAACATATAAAGAACACCCTCTCTCTTATATTGAAATTACACGCCTGCTTGGAAATTGAGAAAAATAATTAATATAATTAATACCACTCCATTATTTATGAATGGGACACTATCTTAACAATGGGTCCACAGCTTTCTTGTTGTAATGCTACAAGATTAAAAACACAGCTCTGGGTTGTTAGATAAAATTGTCATATTGCTTAAATTGTGCTTGAGTATATCCTGTCCGAGAAAATAATTATTTTACAGATATAATTTCAAAGCTCAACACTCTTCTGTTTAAACCATATTCTTATCTAAAAGGCAGACTTAAAATTAGATGATGATTGGTTTATCTAACTAAAAGCTCTATCTTCCAAAATTACTGTATTTATCTACTCTCAGGATGTTCATAATTATTATTAAGCTAACTATCCCCCAAATGAAATATATTGAAACCCAGAGCATTTGATTTAAAACACAGAGAAAGAACTTGGATTTCTCAAAGGAATCTAGAGAGCTATTTCATAAATGGTGTAGAAGTGTCTCTTGGGGTCCTGGGCTAAACTAAAGGGTCACTGAAACATTAAGCCTCAAATACATTCTTGAGTGTCCCGACCTTGATGTCTAAAGGTTCAATCACAGTGGTTCTCAAAGTTGACCATGTATCAGAAACACCTGAAAAGTTTATTAAAACACATTTCTGGGCCCCACCCAGAAACTTCTGATTTTTTTTTTTTTTTTTTATCTAGAACAGGGCCAGGGATTTGCTTTTGACCTAACTTCCCAGGTGCCACTGCTGCTGCTGGTGGTCCATGGAGTCTCAACTCTGACAATTCCAGCTCTTCTTCTGGCTGAGGCAAAGGCAGTAGTTTTCAATGAAGCTCTACATTGATCTGTTTTGACTCTCAGGCTGCATGGTAGCTTTCACTTAGGGAAAGGCCCCAAGGCCACTTCCTTTGTTATGCCATAAGGCAAAAGCATTACCTCCAAGCTTCCCAGGAAAAAATGCAAACATTAATGGAACAGAACATCACTATCATTCATTACCACTTTAGCAAGCAGGAATGTATCACCTTCAGAGAGATGGGTGTTTTTCAGTGGGGGAGTAGCGAGAGTTGGGGCCATATTCATTTTTTTCTCTGGGAAACTGGCATGGAGTAGCCATTTATCGGATATTTGTCAAATGAATTTTGTCCTGGACCAGGTCCAGGCTTGATGCAGTTTCTGGCTCTAGAATTAGGCAAAGGCCCACATTCATTAATAACAACTCTCTGGTAATGCTCCTTCTAACTGATTGTGTAGTTTAGATTTGGTCTAATATTTGAAAGTGCTGGTCTTATAATCAGAAGGACTAGTGCAGTGTTAGCTATGGGACTTAGTCAAGTTACTTAATCTTTCTGGATTTCAGTTTCCCTCTGGAAAGTATAGACAATAATACTTGCTCCCACTTAACTTACAAGGTTGTTTGGTGGGACAAATGAAATAATATATGTGAAAGCATTTTGTATGTAACTCAGAGTTTATATGTACACCTAAGGCCTTGTGGTCAGACTCTCGTACAGAATGCACAGTGCCATCACTTTTATTCTTTGAAGAAACATCCAGGCACCATTTGGGTACTAAGCAGATGATAGAGGCTTGGTGAATACTTTACTTGATATGTCTGAATAAATAAACAGAAGTGAGTTCTCAAAGAAAAAACTAAAGGGCTCAGACTTACTTGTCTTTCATGAAGCAGGGATAAGGAATTGCTTGAACCTGGACGGCTATTTCCTGTGAGTTCCTTCCTGTTTGCAATTCAATGATGGCTCTTTCAATACTATCCTGCAAGTAAATAAAAGCCCGGCCGTAGATCTGGTTGTGTGATGGAGAATTGTGTGGCCCCGGGGCCCAGATCTTGGTTCTTATGCTTCTTGTGGTCTGGGCAGTCTTGAGACTCATACGGATGGTATACTTTATGACAGGAGGAAGAAAGACATTTTCAGAGTCATAGCCTCCATGCCGGCTTCTGTTAGAAGGAAGCTTAAAAATAACACCTGGAGATAAAATAGCAACAACAGCAGAAAGGTTACTTTATGGGTGGCATTATTCATTGCTCAGAGAGTACACATAGGGGGCAGCCAACAGTCAATTGAGTTAGTAATGTGACAGTGGGTGCAAGCTCCTGATTTACAGAAAAGATGGTTAATCGCAGGTGTCTGCCTTCCTAGATTCAAAACTGGAGTTTAAGAAGATAATTACAAACTATGTGGCTAGATCAAATACATCACTCTAAGCTACTTATTAAATATAAAAAATCTACTTTTAGATGAATAATTTGACTAATTGTGAGAATGGACTCAACTTCACCTTTTAACTGTGTAATCCTTTTCATTCTTAGTTTTAACTACACCAGGGCAATTAGACAAATGTTGAAGGCTCCTCATACTTAGACAATAGGCAAATTGACTACATGAAAGGTTCTTACATGTATGGACAATCAGAGAGGGTAAGGACCTCCAGACTAATTTTCTGAGTTCTGGATGAAAGAGGTTAAGGAAAGAATTTGGGCCAATTTTAGTACAAAGAGAAGCTCGAACCAAACAGAACAGCACTTACTTCCAAAGAGTTCATTGCTTTTGTAGAGCCTTTGAGCCTCGCTCTCCATTTCCTCTATGGTTTTTGCTGCCTGAATACGGTCATAGAGTACACAGGAGGAAATATTTACTGTCAGGGAAGACAGTGTGTTAAGCTGATCAATGATGTCGATGTTGTTCTCTAATTTCAGCCTGAGAACATCTAAACAAGCAAAGCAAAAGAGAGAAAATATATATTACAATCTTGATTCTGGTAGTAAGGAGACAAAGCACTGATTTTCTTGACAAATGCTAAACATTAAACTAGATTATAAATAATGAGATGCTGTAGAATTTATCCTAAAAATAGCTATCACTCTGTACCGAGGAAAACATGTCCAGCTCTGCTAATATTCATTGAGAAGAATGCTGGGCTAGTTACACCTACCATAAACTCAGGTTCAAAGGAAGATACAAGATGATTTAAAAGTATATTCTGTTATAATTTAACAAAGGACTAAAGATGAATACATTTTTAAAAATCTGGACATATCATTAGGAAGAAAACTATAAACTGGAGATGAGAGTTCAGAATAAGCTAAACAGAAATGCCCACTTTGTATAAGGAATGGAAAGGTACAAATTGAAACAAAGGAAAGTCTACATAGAATATACAGAACAAATAAGCTGTATCATTCCTTAAACTCTATTACAGAGACATTTAAGGTACTTGAGGATCTAGGCTGCATAGCAACAACTTTAATATTGTTGGATTTCAAATCTTATGTGAGTTGTCTCTATTGATACCTGTATTAATCTAGACAAAATGATCAGGATTTTATTTTAGGCAATTATCCTGGAAGAAAGAGGACTTAATTGCTTTTCAATTTCATGATTCCTTGTGAGGAAATCAACCGGGACAAGGGGTAAATAGGAAGTTGCAAGCTAACAAATCATTTAGCCAATTAAATTTTCACTAACTTGATCATCATGAATACTGAGAAAGCTGTGAATATCATAAATCCCTCTGTGTAGAACTAAACACATTTCTTACACTGCCTAAAATAAGGCTAAAATTCTCACAGAGGGCAGCTTCTTAAATACATTTCTCATTAGAATTTAAAGCAAAATATTTTACTTGATGTAGATGCTGATGGGGGAGAGGTAAACCGAGGTTGAACAGTAACCTCCAGAGGCCATTGGAAATCAACAAAAAATCAAAGGTTTCTTCAGATTCTTCTAATGGAATCAAAGAAACACTTTGGGGGGTTCAGTGTGCCCCAAATTTGAACTATATAACCTCTTAGATACTAAGTTACATGTGTAGTATACATACAAATCTCACTGTGGCATTGATTTTCAATTCTAAACCTCATCTCCTATTTTAAAAGTTAGGAATGATAAAATTTATAAAAGAACTTTGTGGTTTATTCCTGATATTTTTATCAAATGATAACTTACCCAAATGATACTTTTAGAGGATGAAGCCATGAATACCTTTCTTTAATCAAACTGAGTTGACTATCATAAAATGCATATAGTAATATGCCATATAAATGTAGGCATAATTCCTCCCCATTGGCTTCCTACCTAAGCACGTAGGTATCAGCACTGTCAGGGCGGAGGAGGGGCGTATGCTCTGCTACTGCCAAATTCTGATGCTCTCAATCCCCTCCTGTACCCATGGTTGCATAGCAACAGTGAATCAGACACAGCCTGAATGAGCTGTCTTGCATCCTTTAGGTTGAAGGTGGGGATATGGCAGAGGCAATGCATAAGTTCAGACAGCTTCCTTTGATCCTCTGCAGCCTGTTCCTTTTAAATGACTATGAGAGGAAGACCCAACCTTCAATGATTTAGGATTATTTTCTTTTGAGTCTCCACATTGCCTTTGTCTTGCTTCTGCTAACTGTACAACCTCTTCCAATTACATTCGGGGTTAGTCAAGTGATAGCGAAACCAGTGGAGATAAAATGTTAAATGCAACCAGAAATAAATCATAAATCATTTCATTTTCCCATGCCCGTAAGGACTTGCTTCTCATCAAGTTTTCCTTCCTCCCCCAAGTGCTTCTTTACTTCAAACAACCTACTTATGATTGAAGAAAAAGCTGTATTTACACAGAGTATATTGCAGTATAATTATTGAAACCAACTATGGATATGGAGTGTTCAAATAATTGTTGCTACTTATAAGCAACTAAGAAAAAGGTAGAAGAATATATCTAGGACCTCACTTTCCTTTGAATAACTAGCCAGAAACTAAATACAGAAGACAAGGGAAAGTTCCTACACAGGGCCATGTTCTTCGCACTTCTGACGTGACTAGTGCATAAGAGAATTGTGTGTCTGGACTCACCGAGTTCATCTATCTGTTTCAGCAGTTCCACAGCATCGAGTCCCACGGAGAATTTCACAAAAACTTGCACAAAGGGGTTCCTTAGAGTATTCTAACAAGTAATAACAAAGAACAGGTTTCAATACAAGAAGAAAACATGCTTAATCACTGTCTCTCTAAAAACAATCAGCGTAAAATGAAGTAACCCCCACTGGGCATCATCATTGCACATCTTACAAAGGCTCACACGCAAATCCTTGAGAGAGAGGAGACTGATGCCGACTCGGAAGGCTGGGCTTTGGTTCGTCTATCGACACAAAATGGTCAGTATACCAAAGTGGCCAGATATGACCGTCATTGTGAACAATTGAGAATTATATTCAATTTAGCAATGTTTCTCCATATGGCTATCATATTATTTCTTTTCAACCTATACTACAAATAATGTTATGGTTCATGGTTGAAATTTGTTCTCCTGAAACAAAGACAAACAACCTTAAAAATTATGATGTCTGCATGGAATTTGACAACATATTAATTTGTATTCTAGCTACTACTTCCTAACTTGAAGCTTTTATCAAGCCCCAGTCCTTCCTGGCTCCAGGTTTCCTTCGTGTAAAGTAGGGATAATTGACTAATCTAATCAGAAAAGTCAATGTAGCCAGGCGTGGTGGTGCACGCTTGTAATTGGTTCAGGGTCAGCCTCAGCTACTTAGTGAGGCCCTCCGCAACTTAGTGAGACCCTGTTTCAAAATAAAGAATAAAAAATAGGGCTGGGGGTGTAGCTCAGAGGTAGAATGCCCCTGGGTTCAATCCCTGGTACCAAAAAAAAGTCAATGTACATTATTATAATATTGTTTTGTAGTACAATAAGCCCATTTATGAACATAAAAATGTGTTGATAATAAAACTTTACTTTCTATATCCATGGAAACACTGAAAATGTAAAAATAACTGCTTTAAAAAATAAAGGCTTTGTGGCCATTTTCCAAATTAGGGGGCGTAACTTCTTCCATAGCAGTACTTCTATCTCTTTTTACTATAGGTTAGCCACTGTCTCAGAGTTTAACTTAACTTTCTCACTTATTTTTCAACCACACTTTGAGGTGAGTATTATGAGTGTGTGTGTGTGTGTGTGTGTGTGTGTGTGTGTGTATGTGTGTGTGTACATGTGTGTGCGTGTGTGGGGTGTGTGTGTGTGTGTGTGAGAGAGAGAGAGAGAGACAGAGAGAGAGAGAGAAAGAGAGAGATGAACCCAGGGCCTTGTGAATGTAAGCCTGGGCTCTGCCACTCACTGAGCTGTAACCCCAGCCCTGTACTATTACTGTCTCTAGGTAATAGATGACAAATCCAGGGCTAAAGAAGACATGTCAGCTCTCCCAGGGACACTCAATTAATAAGGACCAAGGGGAAAGGTGAAGGAGAAAGTTCAACTCAGCTAGATAAATGTTTACTTATCTTATGTGTTAATCCATGGCCTACTTCTTATGTGATCTAGGCTTTCATCGCTTGTTCTTTAGAGCACCGTCCTTACCAATATCTTTTGTTTTGTTACTACTATAGAGATGAGTGGTTAAGATCAACAGGTGTTATTAGAGCACACAGGCAATAGAATTACCTTGCTAAAACCATAGCTGCTGAGGGCTGTAAGGGTAGTTGGTAGCATTTAGACAGATAGCTATCAGTTACATGCTGTGATAACAGAGTCCTTTAAAATCTATTTACCAAGAGTTAACTTGTGCATCATGAAAAATCTGAATCAGAGCATTGCCAACAAACAAAGCACTGTATTAATTGCAATTCAAGGATGAACCATTGGATCCTATTTCCATTCTCCCATCACTCCTTTACAGCCAATCTTATGACATATAATACTGTTTTCAAATGCCCACAAGTTCGTGAAGTGATTACCCATACACCCACTTGAGAGGTTTGAAAGCCACAGCTGAAGCACTGCAAGTCATTTGCCATAGGGTTCACAGGGGCAAAGCTAGGCCTTGTGCTAAAAGTCTGAAATGTCAAACTCTGTGCATTTAGTTTACAGAACTAATCTTTTCTTCTTTAATTGAGAATAGCAATTTATTTTGTTCTAGAACAAAATGAAGACATTCCATTAGATGACGATGCCTGTGTGAATATGGTCACAGAGATTCTGGCAAATTACTGCACTTTGGTGCTATTATGTATAGAACATGTCCTTTGTTAATTCACCACTTTAGCAAACAAACATTTCCTTAATAAAATAATATGTTTTTATTCTCTTCACATAAAACAATGTGTTAGGCAAAAAGAGCAATCGTCCACCTAAGACAATACCCATGTTATACAAGTAGCCTTTGTTATCTAAGACTCAGTAGAAGAAAGAGGCCATTTAAAATGAACAGGTTTAAACTTAGAACCCAGACTGAATAGTAAATTGCGGGGAAGATGTTTGATGAAAAGTTTACTTTGTTTTATATTTTAAGTGTATTAAATATTGACTTTCAATGTTTATCCTATTTATTATAAAAATCAGGTTGTAATCTTAACTATGCACTAATCATTAATCTAAACAAACACCAAGACAAACATCATTTGGATATAATTTTTCCGAAAAAGTTAAATGACACAAATCATTTATTCTATGTTTAGCTTCCTTTCTGAGCCTGGTCATAAAGAAGATCTATTTTTGTAAAAATATTGTAGGGTTTCATCAATTTTGCAAGGGCTTCTTTTTTATGTGCAATCCATTCCCTTTTGAAGCTCCTACATTGTCATCATTCCTGCCAGTTTTCTTTCCCTCAGTTGAGAACCCGGCTAGTTCTGCTTCTGGATCTTTAGTTATCAATAGCTCTGTTTGTGACTGAAACATCTTCCTACATTATTTTCATTATCTTTAGAAAATCCTGCATCTTTTACAAGAATTTCAAATTACACTTTTCAACCAATGTGCATTGTGTTTGAGTTACAATGTCATTTTTTAACTTGTACTAGAATGAGAGTAAGCATTATTTGAGTGAGGACTACATTTTGAAAGGGCCAATTTACTAGAACATTTTTCCAGGTGTAATAACTTTTACTTCATTACATGGCCCTGAACTTAAGACACTTAGATAACTACTTTAATGAGAATACCTTATTATTATATGTTAAAACAAATTCAGCCAATAGAAATTAAAAAACCCCACAAATTTGGAATTTGTAAAACATATGGCATTTGTTTCCACTACAGAACTTCCCAAATTTAGTGTTCTTCAGAATATCAGTATTTTAGGAATTCTAGCTGAGTGAAGATAGCACAACATAATTTAAGTGAGAGAAATAAATAGCTTAAGCATAATTTTGTAGCATTTTGCTTTTGAAAAATTATTTTACATCACTAGTTATAGACCAATTTGTAAGATGTCTTATCTCTGAATTAGAGACAGAGGAGTTGCAGTACAAGAGAAGAGGGCAATTATGAACGTGAGTGACAGACCTGTTATTCTGTCTCAGACTCCATCTTTGGAGGAGAGGTAATTTTAATCTGTTGAATATGGATGCTAAATTACTATCTGCCCATCACATAATAAAGGTTATTAAAATATCAAAGATATATTTTTCATTAAGATGAATGACAGAACCATCTCATACCTGGAGCATTGGAATGGCCTGGTTCAACAGGTGGAAGGAATTCATGAAAATTGGTGACTTATCCATCCATTCTTGAGACTTTTCTCTTAATTCTGCCAGCTGCCTCAGAGTCACATTGGACTTAAGGACAAAGAAACAAAAGAGATCTGGTATTTCAAGATTTTATCTTATTTGTTTTTTTTACATAACATTAAAGAACAGTTCTAAAAGGTAGTTGGAAAAAATATTGTCAGGAATTTCCAACATGGTCAAAAGTTTTCTATGCCAGATGTTGTAAGGTAAGGGTCAAGATCATTTATAAAAATTCTGGAAATTTTAGGGTTTGCTTCATCTCCACAGTGAATTTACAGCCAAACCAAAAGCATGTCTTCAGGAGTTCTCAAGGTTTTTCACTATTACCAATGATATACTTTACTACTGAAGAATATCCAAGTTCAAGAATACAAGAAGAATATTCGCATAGATCACTGGTGGGAACAGATATGGTACAGCCTTTTTTGGAAATCAATCTGACAATAGATATTAAAATAAAATACAGAACTGGGAGGTAGTTCAGTGGTAAAGCACTTTCCTAGTACGTGCAAGGCCCAGAATTAGAGAACCAGCACTGAAAAAAATAATTCAATTATTAAAAAAGAATAAAATAAAATATATCCCTTGGTATTTTTGCAAGGAATCCTTCAGTCCCTTAACCTTAAACATTATTTTTATTGAAAGGAAAATACCACCATGTAAAAACATATGCACAGTAGTATTGGTGGCCACATTGTTTACATTAGCAGAAATAGCTAAAACCAAACACTGAAAACAAAACGAATGCCCAACAACTGAGGGTTGGATGAGTAAATTTCACATTATGAAAAAATTCGCGACCTTTAAAATGAATGAATTAAACTATCTCTATTGAGTTGGAGGAATTTGCATAGGGTATTCTAATGTGAGAAAAGCATTATGTAGGAAAGTATTGTAAGGCAATCTCATTTTAGTGGTGCTAAAAATGACCACAGAACTCCACATATGAATGCATACATAGCATGATGATCTTCAGAGAGTTAGAAGAATTGAATAAATTATAGAAAGACATGTATCTAAATGCTAACATATGTTAGTTTACATGAATGGAGGAGTAAGAGCAAAAGAGGAAATGAAGGGGGGGAGTGAGAGCCAAGCACAAAGGCGTGAAAAACTACACTTAGAAAATAAGCATGTATATGACATCATTTATGCAAAATTATGTAGAAGCATAAAATCAATAAAGCTAATAAAGTATTAACCACAAACGATAAAAGCAAAAATCACGCTGTGTTGCCCTCTTGTTGATTTTTACATAGACCTAAAAATAATGTTATATTTATATAAACTACAGTAAATGACCAAGTAATGTTGAAGCAGAGGATTTTTTTTTCACTTGATCATTTTTAAAGTATTAAGTTCAGAATTCAAACATTAAAGCCAACTTTAAAATTGAGAAGTTGCTATTATTGTTAAATAAGGTATATGATAAGTATAGTGACTATTAATAAAATCTTTCTCCACAACTATCTTCTATATAAATATCAAATATTAAATTATACAACCAAATATGAAGCCAAGAATCTATAGTTTAGGGACTGCTTTTGTTCAAACTAGTTATATAATGACCAAATTTTTTTTCTAGCATATTTTGCATACTCTGAAAGTAAAATGCCAGTTGAAAATTCTATGCTTTTTGAGCTAAATTGAATAGTCTGAGGTCTTGCTTCAACTAACCTCATTCTCATGTGTCAACATGGCTTATTTCTCTACGAAAGGTTGCCACCCAATCTACCCTGTGTATTCATATTCAGAGCAGCAGCTGAGAATTACTAAGAATTTCAGAAAGCCATGGGTAATAATAATAGCAGGTAAAATGCAAAGAGGTGAGAGTCAGCTGAAATAAATTTGAAAGTTGACTTCTTTTAAAAAGCATCTTAATACTTAAAATAGAAACATTGAGTTATAGTGGTCAAACCTTTTCCATTATGGCCTTTGTAACTGGGTTATATGGTGCATATAAAATCTTTCCCAACAACATGGGTTTCAGGAAAGCCCAAATCACAGGTCCAGCAGGCATGTTAATGATGTCTTTATAAAGGGAAAAGCAAAATGGTGCTAGGAGGAAAAAAAATGAAACAAAATCATTTAATACATATATTTCAAATCTATTTCCTCTTGGTAATTTGACATAGGTTATTATCATACCCCAAAAGACATGCTCTAATGCTTTCTATATTATTAAAAGATGTGAGGCATCTGGTATCAGAGTAAGAAAACACAGTAACAAATCTTTTTTAGGTTAGAAAGTTTAACCCAATAAGCAGGCCTAGAATAAGGGATGGCATTTTGCCAAGAGGAGATATAAAGATTGAAAACCACATTTCAGAATTGCTTCCAACAGATCCATTTCACCAGCATTTAATTTTCTAAAAGTACACACAGATACACACAGACACACACACACACACACACACACACACACACTACTACTACTACTACTCATACTACTACTACTACTACTACTACTACTAGGATAGTACCAGATACATAAAAGCTGTTTGATCAATGTTGGTTGAATGAATAAAAAGATGAGTAAATGAGTCATTCCAATTTATACTAAATATCCATACATTATAGGGAAGAGCCGCAATGATCACATTTTGCATCTCAAGGTTTATAGATCAAGTAAACGGCTTTGATGTGCCACTAAATGTTTATAGATCTGCCTTCATGCGGCTCTACCATATGTGATATAAATTTCAAATGCTAGAATGTTAAGAAAAAATATTGACCCACACAAATTTAAGGCAAGTTTTGGTTTCCACCGGCAAGGAAGGCATAGTTATGACTGACTAATTCTATGCTGTGCATCATTTGGTCAATGACAGATGGCACATGACAGTGGTTCCATAAGATTATATCACCTAGTGATGCTGTAGCCACCTTAGTTTGTGTGTGTGCACTCTGTGTTTGCACAAGGACAAAATCACCTAATGATGCAGTTCTCAGAACATATCCTGCTCATTAAGTGGCTCATGACTGTGTAGTGTTGTGGTTTACAGGAGAGGGTTTGCAGCAGATTGCCTGGGTTCAAATAACAGCTTGGATACATCCCATTGAGCAACCTTGGCCAGGTTACTTAGGCACTTCCCCTCTTAGGAAGATGTAATCTAGTAGTACTTACCTCATAGGTCTGCTGTGAAGAGTTGCAGGAGCTCACATACTTAATATGCCTAACATGTGGTAAGTGCACTATAAGTGTTTTCTATTTTTATACTTGGAGAAAATTAATACCTCATTTATCAGGTAAAGCTAAGACAGACTAGATAACACTCATACTACTCATAAATTGTCATTAAGAATAATTTATCATGCGTATTTGAAGTATACTCACTGGTATGTAAGGGAATTCCATATTTTGAAGCAATTTGCTCCTTACTTAATTTATAAGTCAAAAAGTCCTTGGTGTGGTTGCCTTTTGGCCTCTGGGAAGAGGGCAGCATAGCTGTTAAATAGTCAGTGGTGATTCCTTGAGAGCACAAAGCTTGGGAGATGGTGCTAAATGACCCTTCAGGTGTGTTCATTCGGTTGCTTCTGTATATTGCCTGTGGGACAAAAATCCGAGATTTATTAACATAAGTAGATGTGCTATAGATGCCATTGAAAACAAAGCAGAAAGAAAAAATGATAATGCTTAGAGTATTCTTAGGTTCCATAATTCCTTTAAAACGTGTATCTCACATGTAAATACAGAGTGATAAATTCACCAATTGAAGTGGCAAGAAAATGTTGTGCAAGTAGAAAAGTTCTCTTCTGAGTGATTTGTGTTTCAAGTACTAGACTGGTAGCTGAATGGATGATAACTAATCTTAAAGAGAAGTTTGTGTGACAGGAAGAATTTGTCAGCAAGAGCGCCGCTGGGCGATGGTCCTACCTGTGTTAGAGGAACACTTTTGGGCAGATGCATTTGCTTCAGGGATCTCATTTTGTCCAGCAGTGGATGTGTGCCGGAAGCCATCTGATTGAGAATCTCTCTCAGTCTTATGAAGAGCTCTATCATCTTTTCTACTGGCTTTTGATCTTTCCGAGGGAAAATCACCTAACAGAAAGAGAATAAAATAAATGATTTATGAGGAGCAACAGGAATCCTTGTGTATTGTTGGTAAGAATGTAAAAGAGGACAGCTGTTTTGGAAAACATTTTGAAAATGAGATAGTTCAACGTAAATTTACCATACAATCTGGCAATTCCATTGCTGGTTATTTGCCCAAAAGAAGTGAAAACAGGTTTATATGAAGATTTGTATGTGAATGTTCACAGCAGCATTATTCATAATAGGCAAAAAGTGGAAACAATCCAGGTGAATGGATAAAAAAAGTATTATCCTTAAAATGGAATACTATTTGGCAATATAAAAGAACAGGATGCTGATACATGTTACCATATGTACGAAATTCGAAAACATTTTACCAAATGAAAGAAACCAGACACAAAGGCCACATATTATATGATGTACTCAATTTATATGAAATGTCTAAAAAGGGTAAATCTGTAGGAACAAAATTAAAGGTTTCTTGGGCTAGAGTTGGGAAAAATATGTTATTGCAAATGGACGTGAGCCTTGTTTTTTGAGTGATGGAAACATTCTAAAATTAGATTGTGGTAATAGTTGTACAATTCTCTACATTGACTAAAAAGTTTTTGAGTTGTGACAGCAAAACCACAAATAATACTATTAAAAAGTGGGCAAAGGATCTGAATGGATATTTCTCAAAAGAAGATATATAAATGGCCAAGTATATAGAAAAATACTCAACATCATCAACCATCATGGGCATGCAAATCAAAACTACAATGAGATACAATCTCACCTGAGTTGGAATGATTAGTATCAAAAAGACAAACACGATATGCTAGTGAGGATGCAGAAAAAAGGAAACTCATATACTGCTGGTGGGGATATAAATTAGAGCAGCCATCATAGAAAAGCAATATGGAGTTTTCTGAAAAACTGGGAAATAAGACTACCATATGATCCAGCAATCCCATGACTGGGTATATATCCAAAGGAAATGAAATCTGTATGTCAAAGAAGCATCTGCACTTGCATGTTTATTGCAGCAGTATTCACAATAACCTAGGTGTCCATTGATGGATGAATGGATCATGAAAATATCTATACAATGGAATGTTATTTGGTCATAAAAGGAATGAAATTCTGTCATTTGCAGCAACATGGATGGAACTGGAGGACATTATGCTAAGTGAATGAGTCAGGCATGGAAAGACAAGTACCGCATACTCTCACTTATATGTGGAAAACAAAAAGTTAGTCTGATAGAAATAGAGAATAAACAGTGGTTAATAGAGTCTGGAAAGGAGGAAAAGATGGAGAAAGGATGGTTAGTGGGATAGGAGGAGTAATTCCTAATGTTCTATAGCACATTAGAATAACTATGGTTGACAACATTACTTGAATATTTCAAAATAAGTAGTAGATAGAATTTCGAATGTTCCCAACACAAAGAAATGATAACTGTCTGAGGTGATGGGCATACCTCTTACCCTGACCTGATCATTGCACAATGTATACATGTATTGAAATGTCACACTGTGCCCCATATATATGTATGTTTACTATGTACCAATTAAAATATTTTTTAAATCATTGCATTGTAGATTTAAAATGAGTGAATTTTATGCTATGCAAATTATACATTAAAAAGGTTATAAAAATAAATAATTTTAGAAGTCAGAAAAGCAAATGTCAATTACATGTATACATATATTACTACATATATATGCTTCATGTATACATATATTACTACTCTAAAATCATATAAAATATTCCTAAATATCAGAAAACCTCTGTGAAAAGTTCAGTGATCTATTGGACTATAAAATTTTAATCTGATGATGCTTATTTACTTCAGGAAAGAACACTGAAAATATTATAAAGTTTTTTTTTCATTTCTATTCATTCATTTATTCAGTAAACTTTGAGTGCCTGCTATGTTCCCAGCACTGGGAGAGGAAATGGGTATACAGTGGTGCACAAGTTGGCACCATCCTTGCACATACAGACTTTGGTCTAATAGGAGGAACAGATACCAAACAATATAACAGACTGGGGAATATGAGAAGATAGAGTTTAGCTCAAGTGTAATATATACATATAATGGAATTCTGTACAGCCTTAAAATAAAAGGAAATTCTGTCATTTGCAATGACATGAATGAACCTGGAGAACACTATGCTAAGTGAAACAGCCAGGCTCAGAAGGATGAATACTACATAATCTACTTCATATGTAGAATCTAAAAATGTTGAACTCATAGAAACAGAGAGTGGAGTGGGGGTTACCAGATGCTTGATGAAGAAGATGGGGAAAGGCGATATGATGAATAGAGTGTTCAAAGCTCCAGTTAGACAGGAGGAGCAAGTTTTGGAGATCTACTGCACAGCATGGAGACCTTAGTTAAAAACAAGATATTGAATATTTCAAAATTGCTAAGAGTACCTTTTTTTTTTCTTTTTGTGGTACCGGGGATTGAACCCAGGGGCCTACCTCCATGCTACACTCCCAGCCCTATTTTTTATCCTTTATTTTGAAACCGGGTCTCACGAAGTTGTGGAGGGCCTCACTAAGTAGAGAGAGAGAGAGAGAGAGAGAGAGAGAGAGAGAGAGACAGGGAGAGAGAGAAAGAGAAAGAGAAAGAGAGAGAGAGAGAGAGAGAGAGAGAGAGAGACCTGAGGCTGGCAGCAAACCCTGATCCTCCAGTCTCCGCCTCCCAAAGTACTGGGATTACAAGCGTGCGCCACCACGCCCGGCTCTGAGTACCTTTTAAACATTCTCACCACAAAAAAAGTGATGTTGGTGAGGTAATGAATGTGTTAATTAGCTTGAGTTAATTTTTCTGTATTGTATGCATACGTCAACATATTATGTCACATCCCATAAATAGATGGAATTGTTATTTGTCAATTAATATTTTAAAACATTAAACAGACTCAAGCAAAAATAGAGAAGTATAAAAAAATTATAGGAGTTCTTTTCAAGGTGGAACCATAAAGGCAAGAAAGCACCTATCACAGGGGACAAAAAGAGGAAGGGTGGGCAGAAGAGGAGAGAGGTATGAGGTTTCTGAGGAGGAAAAGCTCTTGGAGTGTTCAAGGATGTCAAAGGCCACCAGCATGAACAGGACGCTGAGACAGCGAGAGAGCCTCCTCTGCCTTTCCCTCTCGGGTAAGATCTCACCCATGAGGTATGGTTGACTAGGCACTGTTCTTGGCATTTTAAATATTTCAGAAGAAAAAAAAGTGGCCAGTAAGGAATTTATACACTAGCAAATAGTAGACAGAAAATAAATTTAAAAATAAAATTAAAATATATAGTATGCTGAAGATGGAACTGAAAGCAAAGCAGGGAAGGAGGTTTGAGGGTGCCGTGGATGGATTGGGTGCATATTAAATATGGCAGTCTGGGTAGGCCTTATTGAGGAGGTCAAGGTCAAGCAAAGACAAACAGTCCTGGGCATCACGTGAAGCGTGTCACTGGAGTGATGCCACGTGGCAGCCATGGGTCCAGAGGGCAGCCAAGTAGGAAATGATATTTTATAGATGGGGAATAGTTGGGCAGATCACAGGGCTCTTGTCAAATCTGGGGACTTACTTGAATAAAATGGGAAGTTATTGAAAAATCTTAAGCAGAGGGGTGATACAATGTGATTTAAGTTTGAAAAGGATTGTCCTGGCTGCTTGGAGGTGGTGGGGAGGGGGCTGGAGGCACAGAGACCAGCTAGGAGACCATGGCAGAAATACAGGTGTGGAATGATGACGATGACTCAGAACAGGGTTCTTTGTAATTAGTCCTTAAACAAATTCATCACTTTGGCTATAAGGTCTCAAAATGACATAAATCACCCTTGTTGCTTCTGGTTTTTCTTACTTTAAAGAGAAAACAAAATTTCAGTATTATTAAGATCATGAAAATATTTGTGACCTGAATATAGATTTGGGTGAACACAGGTGTTTAAGTTTCTCGTTTATATTTTTTCTTTCAGTTATTTGTTAAGTAAACACAGAGCATCCACTTATCACAAAAGAGTCATTGTTGAATTCACTAAACCCTAACAATCACCATTTGTCTAGTTCTACTGGATAAGTAATGGTAACCTCTACCTAAATTGATGAAAGAGACACAAATTTTTTTTTCTGAGAACAACAGAAAAAACTATTTTTGTTCTGTAAAAAAATCTTTATTTCAATTTTCATTTTATCTTACAAATGAATGCTTATTCCTTATAAAAATGCTTACAACATTTATATTTTATATTTTAGTCATAATCCATATTAATTTTAATTCCTGGCCTTGGATACACAAACTAAGTTTAATAAGGCAATAATATTAGTTTCCTTATCCATAAAAATGTGCAAATTTGCAATATATGATCTCTAATAGAGGTCCCATTTGGTTCTAAACTACTCCATAATTCCAAAAACTGTATAATGGATCTCATCCCTTCTAGTACTGGAGAGCATACATGTGCAATGAAACATATTTATGCTAAACCGTGAATATACATATATTTTGCCAACAGCAACTTGCCTTGTATGTGAAGTTGTAAATGTCCAAGTAATGCAGAAGAGTGAGTCCGATGAGGTAAGACTGATGAGACCGCTCTGGAAGAGGCAGGCTGCAGAATTCTTTCATTGCCTCTTCAAGTTTGGGATTGGTGATATTACTGTCACAAGAATGAAGCCAGAATACTCGAGAAATAATCTGCAAGTTGGAGGAAGAAAAACACTTTAGCTGCGAATCATTTGAGCATCATCTGTCCACTTTAAGAGGATTTTTGTGTACTATAAGTTCTAAAAGATGACAAATTGTCCTCAAGAACCAAGGAACTTCCTCCCTCCATGCAACTGGGATTGAACCCCGGGCATTCTAACTCTAAGCTACACCCCCCACACACACCCTTTTAAAAACTTTTTTGTTTTGAAACAGGGTCTTGATAGGTCGCTAAGAGTCTCTCTGCTTGCTGAGGCTGTCCTTGAACTTGTGATCCTCCTGTTTCAGCCTCCCAAGTACTGGAATTACAGGCATGTGCCACCATACCTAGCTCCAAATAACTTTTTAATGCACTAATTACTATTAATAAAAGTATAGAGACCCATAGTTCACTGGAAAGCTTAAAATATAAGATGGGAAGAAAGAGACAAGATGGGGATCCAAAACAAGTCCTAGATTTTTTTGCTCGAATAACTGGGTGAATGATGATACCAAGAAAGGCAATCGGTTTGGAGTAAGTGTGGAAAAATTACTAGCTTAAGACACATTGCCTTTAGATTTTTACTTTTATTCAACCCAAATTGTGTTTAATTTTAATAATCATTCAAAGTTATAAGCTTGTGCAATATAGTCTGTGGGTCCAGAGATGTAAAACAAACAATCCAGAATCACACAATATGAATCACCCATGGAAAGTCATGCTTCAACCTTGAATTATGAGAGGAGGCATGACTCTGTGGAGTGAAATGTCCTCTCCATTGCCACCAAGTTGAAATAAAGAGAAAAGCTAACGAAGTTCAAGGTTGTAGGAACTTTCCTTTCTCCCCTTAAAAGCGGTAAGAATGTACGCTCTCCACGTATGTGTTTTTGTTTACTAAAATGAACCTGCTCTTCAGAAGTCAAATGCCTGATTGATGAAATTAGATCTGAAGATCAAATGATCAAAAGGTAAGATCAAAAGGAAAAGGTGCGTGAGTACTCTCTGCTAGCACAAGAGGAAGCAACGTGAAGGCAAAGCAGTATTAATTTTGGCCCGAGGGAACCAATTACAATGACACAATAAACTTAAATATCCTCCAAAGGAGACTTCCAAGGCTTTTTATCAACTTTCTCTAATGTTGGAGAATAACTGGGCTGTGTTTAGAAATGACACGCTCTGTCATCTCTAAGTTCTGAACAGATGAGACCTTAAGCTCTGCAGCTCTTTTGGAAAATTTCTGTGACACTTCCAGATACTGTGCTTGAAAAAGGGACAAAAGATAAGACATTTTGAGTAGAAAACCCTATCATCAGTGTATGAGAAAATGCCATTATTCATTTTCACACCCAAAAATGTTTACTACAACCACAAACTTATCCGTAGTTTCCTTGACCACATACATCATATATACTAAGTCTCAACTTGGGCCTCTTAAAAAGTAGAACTGCATACACATTTTTTATTTTAGTTGCAACAGATAGTAAATGGTCTCCACACTTTTCTCCCCAATTGGGTTACTGATGTTTGACTTTGATATTCCTATAGTGAGACTTTATCTCAGACAATGTGGTTATGATAGCATAATTATCAAGGGCACCGATTGCATAAGAAAGACAGCTGAGGGTAAAGGAGAGAGTTAAAGAGGTGAGGAGGAGAAGGATCAATAAAATAAAAGGGAAGGAACACACAATAATATTCTTGCTTCAGAATTTTCCTTCTACCTTCTACCATAGGTAGAAAGGCTAGGGAGCTGGAGGGATAAGAGGTACTAAAGTAGTTATATAGGAGGAATGAGTTCTAGAGTTCTATACATAGCAGGATGACTATAATTTACAATAGTTTATTATGTATTTTATAAAGAACTAGAATAGGGGCCAGGTGTGGTGGTGATACATGCCTGTAATCGCAGTACTTGGAAGACTGAGAGATGAAGATTGCAGGTTCAAAGCTAGCCTCAGCAACTTAGCAGGCCCTCAGCAACTTAGTGAGACACCATTTCCAAATAAAAAAAATAAAATAGGGCTGGGGGAGGTAGAATGCCCCTGGGCTCAATCCTCAGCACCACAAAAATAAAGAAAGAATAAACTAGGCGAGAAGAGTTCAAAGGCTCCAAACACACACACACACAAACTCATAAATGTTTAAGGAGATGGAAGTGTTAATTACACTGACTTGATCATTATACATTGTATGTATAATTATTACACTGTAGTCCCAAAATATGTGCATTTATTATATGTGAATTAAGAAATAAATTTAAAAACCTAAGTAGACCTCTAACTTTACCATTTGCATGGAAAATTCACTAGATTTACATGAAACTTTTCAGCATTTTACTGATGAGTACTTAACAAATACTAAATGTGATTTAAACTTCTAAAAACTGCATATAAATACAAATCCTGACCCCTACCTCAGCTCTGTTATCAGGGATAGGAATGGATAGCAACTTGTCGATACTGGTGTTAGACATTCTTGTGGTTCTCCTCAGTTCTTCCTTCAGGTCTTCAACATTTTTAAACATTTCTATTAACTGATCTGCAAGAAAACACACGCATCCATATGCAAAGCTCACACGTTAGTTGTACTGTCCTTTGTTTTAGCCATACCAACATAGAGAAGTTTTCTAGACTAATACACATTCAACACAGAAGCCCTGTCAGAAACAGATGTTTCCTGGTTTTGGCAAACTTTGCATCTTTAAGATCTATTTCTGTCTGATTTAGACTTGTTCTTATTATGATATCATTAACTCAAGGTAACAGATTGCTCAGGATTATAAATTTTTCTGAGGTGTCTATAACTCAAGGTTGAGTCAAGGAAAATATGGTTTCCTCAGAGACTTTGATCACATAATGCACTAAATAAGTATCTCTATTTGATTTAAAACATCACACAAATGCAAAGTGCTTTTTAACCTGGGATCATATGATATTGTCAATTGAGGACAAGGTTTGATATGTCTACAACATAAAGCTAGAGCATTTTTCCTCAACTTTGCCCAGCACACTACAGATTATGAAGGGTTTTCATAATCTTTTAAAAAGAATGTGTTTAACTCCAAACTCTTCTAGGAGAGTGATTATAATTATTTTATATCTGGGTCATTTAAGGCACAGTAAACAATAGTTTGATTTTATTTTAGCAGATCATAATCTTGATTCTGCAAATGCCTTTCAATTTCTTTTACCAAGTATCCCTCGTGCAAATACACCTTCTTTATTTTTGGACTTAGTGCCCTTCCAATTTTGTGGCTGCCTGTTGTCCGAAATTTGGAATGCCTTTCTTTTCAGTATTGAGGTATTATGCAAAGGAGAAATGGATTACACGATGCATCATGCTTGGAATACTAATAGAAAGTTTTGAATTGAGATTTCTGCGGACAGCAATGCATCTTTTTATTTTTTAATCAGATTATTCTCACAGAAGCAAATAAATTTCATCCTTGCTCATGCAGCCGACTATCTGATGCACTTTAATATATCTGAGAAACAAAAGGCGAATGGTCTAACTAGTTAAATTTTGAAGATCTTTTTGCTGTGAAATCCGATTTCCCTGTTTCCATTCTCTGCTAGCTTTCTGTATGTTTGCTTTAAACAAGTAACTGTACTTGAAAGCTTCAGGATGCTCCTGTGTAAGGGCAGACTGAAAAAGCAGGTTTGGGTGGGAACATCAGGAAAGCCTTTCTTAGACTGCAGCATGAGAATCACATGCATTCTAATAAGACAGCATTTAAAATATGGATGGGGAAACACCTGGTTGCTCAGAAGCGTCTGCAGTGCTATTGACATGCAACATGGCCTCTATGGTTGGTATTAACTGTGTGATGTTTTCCAAGTAATTCATTTGCAATGCCTGTTCCAGAAACCTGGAACAAAACAGAAGAGAAGAAGAAATTCAACTAGGCATAACAATATTTTGAGAAAGGGATTTCACCAAGGAAGAAGACAATGGAAAAACTTACCGATCCATATTTAAATTAATTTTGCTTGGATCCCCAGTCAGCAAATCCCTCAGTTTTTCAGATATGATGTTGTCATGGTACAGTAAGCTGGTTGCTATTTCGGTGCCCAGCTCTGCTGCTTCGAGGAGTTGTACATGAAATGCACTCTCTTCACACAGACTCCCAAAGCTCATATTAGAGAGTTGGCATGATTTCTCTATTGAATTGAAAGTTTCCGATTCACAAAGAAGTTCTGTCAAGTTTCGAAGTTGAGACAGCTTTCCAAAAAAAAAAAAAAGGAAAGAGTGGGAAACAGATTAGTTATATTGTTCTACACATCTAGTAGTGTGGAGAATAAGCAACTAAACTTGATTCACTTAAAAATCTACATATGTGTTTAGTTAGCATTTGACATTAATTGTATGGCAAAGTATCATTCTCTGTCATTGGAGTTTATTGTTCCTTCAAAAATTTCAGGAAACCTTTGGACCTAGTTAGACCTGTCTTTCTCAATTATAGATTCACAGGCTTAAAAAATGTAGTTAAAAAAAAAAGAAGAAAAATTAGGGAAAATAAGTAGCTTGGTTTTATCCAGTTCAAATCACAAACACGCTAACTAATTTTATATTGTAATTTTTATTTTAAAGATGTATAAGGAAAGACAGGAAAGGTTTATTTTGAAACTTTAAAAAGCTTTTCTCTCATATGTAGAAGCTAGTGAGTAATCGGGATATCAGAGGGACTTCAGATAATGGAGGAGAAACTCCAGTGGAGCCAGGGAGGTGGTCCAGGGGAAGGGGGTGTAGAGGGAGACTCAGTGAAGGAATCACCTCCATTGACATTATGTACATATGTGAGAATACCAATGTCAATCTCAATATGCTGTATGGGAAGGGGGAGGAGTGGGGAGGAAGGCAGGGAAAAACCCACCAAGTGCTGTGTGCATGTATGTCACTATCACTATGAACTACATTATGATGTGAGATTATAATGCACCAAAAAGAGTATAAAAATAAAAAAAAATTAAAAGGCCATTCTTCCTCACTCCCATTCGGATGGCTTCAATCAAAACACCAGAAAATAATAAGTGTCAGTGAGGATATGGAGAAATTATAACCCTTGGGCACTGTTGGTAGGGATGTAAAATGGTGTGGCTACTATGGAAAACAGTATGGTAATTACTCACAAATTGAAAATTGAATTATCATATGTTCTAGCAATTCTACTTCTGGGTATACCTCAGGGAATTGAAAACAGAATCTTGAAGAGATATTTGTAGGCTCTTGTTCATAGTAGCACCCTTCACAATAGCCAAGAGGTAGAAACAGCTCAAGTAGTATCTCCAACAGATGTTATCATCCACAGATATTATCATCAACAGATGAATAGATAAACACAATATATGAATTCCATATATTTGGTTATATTTTATTAAGCCTTAGGTAGGGAAGAAATTATTTCACATGCTGCCACATGGAAGAACCTTGAGGATACTGTGCTAAGTGAAATAAGCCAGTCGTGAAAGGCAAATACTATATGATTCCACTTATATGAGGTACCTAGAACAGTCAAATTTATAGACACAGAAAGTAGAGAAGGGACCATGGGATATGAGGTGCTAGGAGGAGGCAGAAGTGAGGAGTTGTTGAATGGATATAAATTTTTAGTTTTATAAGACAAAGGGTATTCTGGAGATTGGTCATACAATGATGTGAATATAATTAACATGACTGAACTGTACAGTTAAAAATAGTTAAGATGTAAATACGATTTTATATTTCATCACAACTTAAAAAAAATTAAGTGACAATAAATAAAAAGCCTTTCCTAAGCTTCAGCATTCTAATAAGATATAGCTTTAAATGTGGATGGGACTACACCTGGTTTTTCAGAAGTGTGTGCATTGTTATTGACATTCTCTTCTGCCTTCTTATGTATCAAGGGAAACTAAGTGCTTTTGTCTTATGTCTTATGGAAATGACTTAAAGGGCCTAAAATCCCAAACCCAGAGGAAAGGAGAAAGACGGAAATCAAATAAGTTTCTACACTATCAACTCTATTCCTCTCTGTGGTTTACTATTCTATATGTATTCTGAGGACATATTCCCAAGTCATACATCCTGAGGGAAAAAAGAATTTGCCTCTGGGAAAGTCAGTTCTATTGTGCTTAGAAGCTACCCTAGAGTGATTCTTTTTAAGAAGGCAAATAAATTGGAGCAAAGTCTAAAGAAGCAAATACATGTGTCATTCCTGGTAGCTCAGTTTCCAATCAGAAGTTACATTTTGACAGAAATGAAATATTTCTGGGTTCAGGCATAGGCTTGGGAATACCTCTTTTCATATATATCAAATGAGAAAGGCACAATGATGTGCCTTCGATGAGAGGGTTATAGTAACTACATGAAGTTCATTGAAATTAATCATTGATCATCTTAGACAGCAAATATCAATGTCCTATTTTCCACTGTATTTCATATTATAATTGTCTTCTGGCTTTGAACTATCTAAAATGGCATCATATGGCTGAAGATTCTTACTAGTTTTATTGCTATGAGAAATTTTCCATTCTGGATTAGACCCAATCATTCTAGCAGCCGTAACTACATATTTGTCACACTATTCCTTCCTTTGATTTTCTAAATACCAGATATAATTAAAGTTCTAATGAATAGAGCCAAACTTCTACCCAACATTCTCCAGTGTCTGTACTTTTGGTGCTATCTTAAATAAAATGTAAATATCATTAGCTCAATATATTTGTTTTAATTGCACTTTGAGGGTGTAGTAAATTTGAAAACTTTTACCCAATAGAGACTGAAATATGGTTTTTAATTGCAAATTTTACATACAAGTATGAGAAACCAGTAAAAGTCCATACAGTATAAGTCTATATACTTCTTAAATGTTTAAGAAGGAGAAATTGGAATTCTAGCCATACTAAGGAAGTAGGCTTGATTTTCTGAAATAAGAATATAAATCAGGGTCAATAATATGGAATGCATTGAGGAGCACAGGCACCAAGAAGCAACATTGTGACCTTTGATATTTGTCATTATTTACTACTGTATTCTAAGAACAGTAGATGCATTACACTTTTAGAAGCTTCATGGGTCATTAATAATCGACATAAATTCAGTGAATTATAATTCTCTTCATAAGTATGTGTCAACTTCAGATTGAGAATTTGACAAAGCCTCATGTAGATGCCCTATGTCCTTTATCACAAACAGGGATTCAGGCCTATAACTGGCTGGGCAATGATCCATCACTAACTCCACTTCCAGCTACGATGGAATTCCCCAGTGCCCAGTGGCTCCCAAGTGCATCTGAAGCAGAATTCTACTTGACACGATCATGAGGACCCCACAATGTCATGGGGATACAATTATAAAGTAGTCACACTCCCGGATTCATGGTGGGTTAAATGGAAGGGGAAGAGGACCTATTTAAAATTATATGTGTTACAATAAAAATAGCATATTATCTGTATTTCTGTCCAATATAGGAAACATCATCAGGGGTTTGCCTTCATTCTTTCAATGATGTGTACTGAGTAATTTCTCTGTGTTAAACTTGATGCCAGGTCCTGGGAATACAACAGGAAAGGGATGGATTTGGCAATATTCCTCGTGGAGCACACTCTAGGACTCAGTGGGTTTTGTCAATTTCAAATAGCAGCCATGCTTGTGATAAATGACAATGGACTTTCTACCTAAGGGACAAGTTTATTTCCACTTCCATGACATCTAGAACTTTTTTCGCAATGCAACCCTCAAGGGGAGCATTACATTCAAATTGTGGATGGTGTTGTAAATTATTCTTAGCCCATTCCCATTTCATTAGTATAAATTGTTGAGAATGTATTGTTTCCATTTCCCTGGTGTGTACTGTGTGGAACCTGGTTGCTTCTTAAGTAAAGAACTGCAATGAGTAATTGCCCCAGGAACACAAGTACATCATTAATGTTAATTACTTTAACATCCTCATTTGTTCATACATTCATGAATCAAGACTTAAGCTCCTACTATGAACTAGTTTGTGGGGCTTTATAGATGAAAAGTGTATGATTTCACATGAGTTTACACTCTAGTGAGGAAATGGACCCTGCATATATACAGCAGATCTAATGCCCAGTAATGAGTTCCAAAGGCCAGGACTCTCACTGTTGTTAGAGACTTCTCTTTCTTCTGCCTCATAGTTCACCCATTGGCTGTCATGTTGTGTTAATTTGATCTCCTGAATCTCTCTGAAAACTGTCTTATCCTTCAGTTCTTTGCCACTAATACCATGTAGGTCCTCCCTTTTTGCTTATATTATTGCAAACAGCCTACTTAAGTTTCTTCCAATCTCATCTCCATAATTCTCCCAGAAAAAGAAATCTCTTTCTAAAGTGCAAATTTCATCTTCTTCAAACTTACAACTTTTGGGATCAAATTCAAACTCCTTGACTAGGCAAAAAGAAGTCTTTAGAACCTGTGCTCAGCCTCCCTTCCCGCCCCATCTCCTGCCTCTCCTGTAGGCACCTTCTAAGATACCAAGTTGACACGTGACTTTGGGTAGCCTACACCTGTCTTTCAGGTTCATGGCAGGTGTCTACGTCTGGAATGCACATCCCTGACTGAAACCTACACAGTCTTCGAGACTCAGAGTAAGCATTAGCTCCTCCCCAAAATTTCTTCTCTCCACCTCCACATCCTACAATTGGAGTTTGATATCCTATCTTCATGCACAGAATCCTGTCCATCCTCATATCACAATGTTTATCTCACTGTGTTGTAATTGCTGATCTGCTTTTCCATCTCCTCCACTGGATTGATTGTAAGCACTTTAGGTTTAGAGATTATGTCTCGTAAATAAATAGATTAGCATTTTGGAAGCCCAGATGATGGATGGAAGGAATAAACAGATAAATATTATAGGAACACGGATGACAAAGTTATTATTCTGGCTGTGAAACAGGGGAAAAGACGATACTCTAATATTATAGAAGGAGTGACATTTAAACTTGTCCTTGAAGGATGAGGAGGAATTTTCTAGATGAATGCATAACTTCCTTCTCATTTGCACAAATTAAGATAATGCTAAATTAAGTACATTAGAAATTTTGATTCATGTAGAAGACTAGGGCTAAAAGGTAGGTAATCTAACTAGGATATTTATTTGTAATATACATGGACATAATGTTTTGCATGCCTGCTTAATTATACCATGTTGACTATACAGCAAATCATCTTGCTTGCCCTGAATAAACCAGTTCTAATTTTATTTTTATCCCTGGCTACATAAATCCAATTAAATTGCTGTTCTTACAGGAAAGCTGTTTTCAAAACTTAATGGCGTTGTTTAAGAAATGAAGTGAATTTCACGATAACTTGTACACTATCTGCACGAATGAAGCAAAGAACAATAGACAAATAAGCATGAACTTATTCAAACTTAAGAGCTTTGCATTTTTTGCTCACTTTTCAACCTTGTCTCCAATATCATACATTTTAACATGACTTATTGGTTTCTGCTTGTGATGACAATAATAAAAACAAGTGGGCCAACTTTTAAGATTTTTGTATACTGTTAAGTCAAAACATCAGCTCTAAAAACCTACTTTTATAGATTTAAAGACTAAACACATCTCAAATTAGAAATCATTTTATGAATCCTTTTTCAAGTTTTGAACCTGAATAAAATAACTATATTATTATATCCTTTATGTATGTATATACTGTAATTAGGCTCTTATGGAACATTTTAGGTAAGGATCTCCACTGATTAAAAATAAAAACAGTAACAATAGCAATAACATAATACCAAACACTTCTATCGCCCTTTTCCCAACCTAAATCTAGAGTCAAATTAGGATAATTACTTGCAAAGATCAAATTTAAAACTTGAGTATCTTTAAAAGTATCTTGCAAAGAATTATAGGAAGTGTTGACTATTTTTTCTTTTCTTTCATGGCTTACTTTTGATTTTAGAACTTCAGGAACTGGAGGGAAGTAATCCTCATAGGAACCATTCCGAAGAAAAGATTTTTTAAATCGAATTGTGGACTGCAGAAGTCTCAGATTTTCTGTAGAGGGAAGAGAGTTACTTTATTTAAATTGCAAGGTTGCTTGGGAAGTGCATTTGAAAGACACCTTTATCCTGATTTATTAGTTTATTTTAAAGATAATAGTCTAGTTTAATATAAATTTAAGATGAGTGAAAATTTAACCTTTCCTTCAACTGTGTGGATTACGGAGTTCACTGTTTTTTAAATATTCATGGATATTCTGATTAGAGATAAAAATATTTCCAGCAAAGTTGCTACATGGTTTTGGCTTTTGTGAACTAAATATGCTTTTATTTCTGACTTTTGGATATAGTATTTTGGGGAAAATAGACTATATAATCACTGTGATGTAACTAAGTCCTTTAGACCGTGATTAATTCATGCCTGGAAAACAAAGACCAGGCTTAAATATGCTTTATGCTCTTTGCTTGCTATCAAGTCCCACAGAAATATTTTGGTGTAGAAAAAATGTATATTCCCTAGAAAAATGTGCAAAATGAATATTTTCTCTCAAAATAAAAAATAACATGCAACTTAACTATAATCTTTATGATTGCCCATGTAGGCAGAAAATTGAAAATAAAATGTGTGAGCATAGGAAGTAACAATAGTTTGCCACAAAAATTGCCTCGTCTTTGTAATTTACATGTGCTTTTAGAACTCTGTATTATTGCTCTTCATTATTTTCTCACAACTAAGATTATTGTGGGCATAGAAAAGTGTCACAAAGGGTTACGCGAGCCTGTAATGACTCTGGGCACTTGGAAACTTTGTCCAGGTGGCCATTATCATTTTATCAGTATATGGCCATTATATTGACATTTGCCTAGGTAGACCAGCTGACACTAACAGCAATAGAATAATATAACAATACAATTAGGTATTTTCTTTATATATCAAATCACCACACTGAAACTGATACACACAAAAATCAAGTTTGAAAAATCTTTCTTTGATAGGCAAATGTCTTAAAAGGCAAAGCTTTAGGACAGAAATAGAAACCACAAGCAGAGTTTCACTATTAAGAAGAGAATTACCTGGCAATCCCCTGGCCAAATTGTCAGTCACATTTCTCACACATGCCAGGTAAGGAAAATAAGGACTACTTGATGAGATATTTAAGATGGCATCTTCAAAGTTTTCCAGGATCAGGAGCCTATAGAGTTAGGAAAGAATATGTAAGTCGAGTCATCTCAAAATAAAGCCAGTCCATTCTGTTGAGATCACGTTAGTTCTGTCTTGTTTGGCATTCAACACCCGGTTGACTTGGGTATTGACACACCGCGAAGGCAGGCATCTTACCTCATGGGGCCCAAATGCAGAATGGTGGCTCTACTCTGCATTCTCTGAGCGCTTGCTTTTTCCACCAGCACTATCTTTACATTTAATTATCTTAGTATTTGTCCTCAAATTAACTGCTCTCTGGTTTCCTTTCAAATTGCCTGCTATGTGAAGACACAGCCTGAGGTTTCTGAGGTATATTACCAGAGAGGACATGTGTGTGATGGGCGTCCTGCCGTTCCAATTGTGAGACTGTACCCCTGTTGCAAATTCTTCCCTTAGAATCCAACGTTGAATTTTATGTACAGTATAGAATAAACGTCAGTGTCTGATCTGGGGGGCCATATGCTTTGAATTCAACCACACAATATCTAAATTAACTGTCTTATCAGATATTTAACTCAGATTTTATTAAAATATTAGTGGGAGGGACTTATCCTGAATGTAAATGTAGAAAAATATTTGCACTTATGTTAAAGAAGCTTCAGGGTGTTTAGATGTGGGTTGACAACACCGGATCTGTGAGGAACTTTAAAAACATAAAAAGAAATTGATGGCAGAGGAAGTCTCTAATTTGGCTATAAGAGCAAAGAAGAGGGGCCATGTGGCTGGCTCTCATTTAAATACTATCCATAGTTTTCAGATTTTTTTAAAAAAAGCACCCATTCCAAAAGCCCTCTGTTTTGGTTTAGGCATTTCTCAAAGAGCAACTGTGGATAATACTATATGTGGTTGCGTTAGACCTCTGAACTTTCACCTCATTGAGTTAACCTCATGAGTTAACCTCATTATTTATCAATGCCTCCTTATATATAATCAATGCCATTTATCAATTCATAAAGAAAGGGCAGGAGAGTACATTCTTAGACTAAATTTGGGGTCCTAAGTAAAAGATGTCATCTATTAAAGAAATTTCTAAACCTCATTATAATTATGAAAAACCCAATAAGAATGTGATGGATGACAAAACTAACCTCATTGTACAGGCTAACCATGTAATATCAGTCATTTCTACACAGAGTTGTGTTTCATAGACTGTTGCACCAACCACAGTATCGGTGAGTCAGGTCAAATCAAGTCAACTCAAGCTCATAATGATCAATGTACTCATAGCACTGTCCTAAGACAAAAAGCCCTGAGCCACTGTTTTGGAATATATGATAGCTTTAAGAATATTGAGGGAAGCCTGGTGTGGTGGTGCATGCCTGTAATCCCAGTTCTTGGGAGGCTAAGACAGGAGGATTGCAGGTTCGAGGCCAGCCTCAGTAATTTAGTGAGACTCTCAGCAACATAGTGAGATCTTGTTTCAAAACAAAATTAAAAAAAAAAAATTTTTTAAAAAGGACTATGGATATAGCTTGGAGGTAGAATATGCCCCTGGGTTCAATCCCCAGTGTCTGTCTGTCTGTCTGTCTGTCTCTCTCTCTTACACATACACACACAAACAAACACACACACACACACACACACACACACACACACACACACACATATACACACATGGAATTTTGGAATCCAACATATCAAAGAAGGGATAAATGGAATTATGGAAATAATTATAAATTTACTGCATTTATTTTCTTTTGGAAAGAATTATCCATTTATTTGACTATAGTAATAAATATAGGTTTCAAGATAAACTTATGTCTCCCAGGAACAACTTGAAGGAATGATCCATTTAATTTCGTGTGTCACTCCTTGCTCACCCTGACACCATTCCCATCATAGAATATCCAGCATTTGTTTTTGGGGGCAAAATTAACTCAATCATAGACTTGGGTTAATAGCTATGAAATGGGTAAATCTGTAAGTAAGAGACATGGCAAGCTGCAGAGATATGGGTTATTTATCTGAGAAGCCGCCTGTGAGGCGTCTCTGGTTGGGCACATGTGGGGGAGTCCCTCTGCCCCCATCAGGTGGCCCTCCTTCACCTCTCTCTCGCCTTTCCCCACTCTTCTCAATACTGCCCTTCCTTCTTTTGTGTTTGTTTTGCTCTGTCACAGTCATTACAGAATAGAGCCAGTTCTATCAGGCGCAATGCTCAGCAGCAAACTATTGTCCTAACCTTCTAGAGGGACTGGTCCAAGAGAGTCCCATGGTGTATTGGCAAGATTATATTAGTGACCTTGAAATATCATCTGAGCCCTTCTCCCAGCTTCATGAGGAACATTTGATTGCCAAGATTTTTGAGAATGAATTAAATATACTCCAAAAATTAAGATTCCATGTGTCTGTGTCACTGTTTTGGCATAAACACCCAACAAGTCCGTTCAACCATTTAATATATGTATCTACACAAAATCCTGCCTACTCTCCAAGATTACTTACAATCAAAGGTAAGTTATGGATGCACATGCGACACACACACACACACACACACACACACACACACAGAAGATCAATAAATATAATGACCTTAGAACAAAAATAATGATGGAGAAGAGTTGTGAGGGCAAAGCATTTTTGAGTAGCATTCTTTAGAAAATTCTGGACTTAAAAAAGAAAACAAACAAACCCCCTTTTATCTTGTGTCACCACTGCCACTCTGTGATTATTTTAAAGTGGGAGGGGAAGGGAAGCCTGAAGATAAGAAATCCCTTAATTTCATCAATCTCCACCAGAGCCAACCGGAAGGTATTGGATTCTTCCTAATGCTCTGTCAGCTAGCTGTCAGCAGCTCACCTTATTTGCTGTGGAATTTGCAGGATGGAAGCGCCGGCACCGCCAAGGTAACAGAGGCCCCAGGCTCAATAAAGACGCCCAGTGTCAGCACCAAGCGTCTACTTACCTCAACTTAAACAGTTTAAAAGAATTCTTATTATTTTTGATGGCTATAAAGGGAAAGTGTTTAAAAGACCTAACTACATGAAATGTGGCAACCTGGCTAGAGGGAAACTGTCCCAGGACTCAGCTGCTCTTGGAAAAACACCAGTCAACCACCGTCTAGGAGGAAGGAGATGGCAGGAGATGAAGTGGTAGCTGATGTAAAGATTTTACCTAGAATTTACTCTTATTTGGAGAACTTTTCTTGAAATAATACAAAATTTGTAAATAACAACATAGTTTCTACTTTAGGAAAAAAAATGAATGATTAAAAATAATTTTCCTACTCTTTCTTTTTTTTATATTAGGGATTGAAGCCAGGGGCATTCTACCTCGGAGCTACACCCCCAGCCCTATTTTATTTTTATTTTGAAACAGGGTCTCACTAGGTTGATGAGAGTCTCACTACTTGCTCAGGCTGTCTTGAACCTGCAATCCTCCTGTCTCAGACTCCCAAGTACTGGGATTACAAGTATGCACCACCACGCCTAGCTCCACTCTTTCTTTTTTTATGATTAATTAAACTTATTTCTTAACTGAAGCATAAAAACAAAAATGGTACAGATTTATGTGATTTTTCTATACATGTATTTATTTTGTAGTGTTGGAATTAGATTAGAAATATCTATCTCCTCAAGAATTTATAATTTCATTATGGTAAATGCATTCATAACACTTCCTTCTAGTTTTCTGAAATACACTGTACATAATTATCTATAGTCACCCTACTGTACAATAAATAGCGCACTGGAACTTCTTCCTCCTATCTATGAGTTAGTGCCCACTGATCAACCTTTCTCCATCCTCCTACTCTGTTTGCATTTGCACAAATTTCCATTAGAACAAAAATGTATTTGGGGGGATGAAAGTCAAAGAATTTCAATAGTTTAAATTATCAGGCTACACAACCTTTACCTAAAAGTCCATATAGGCTCTAAATTTGCCTGGAACTATAGAAATTTACCTCAATCAGCTACTACAGAGAACTGCTTGCATTTCCTACCATAATTATTACCATTACTCCAGGAATCTGTTTACACTAATGATCTTCAGACATGACAGTCACGGCTGTCATTTACACTGCTTATTCCTGATACTTTATGCGTCTCAACAAAAGCTCCAAATTAAATGATCTATAAGCAGTTTTGCCTATCTGAATGCCACTGAAAGCAAACAGATTTTGCATTAACTTGAGTAGGCAGAAAAAATATCTTGATTCTTCAAAAATAAAAAGAAACATGGATGTTGCTATGCTCTGAAAGTCTGAGTCCCTCTCCCCCCACTCCGCAGTTGATATATTGAAACCTGGACTCCCAAGATGATGGTCTTAGGGGTACGGCCTATGGGAGGCCGCTGGGTCCTGAGGGCAGAGCTCTTATGAATGGGATTAGTGTCCTTATAAAAGTGCTGCAAAGAGCTGGCTTTCCCCTTCCATCTCCTGAGACACAGCAGGAAGGCAGCCTCTTCCAGTCAGAAAGTAGATCCTCATCTGATAGCAAATCTGCTGGGGCCTTGGTTTTGGATTTCCTCCAGAAGGAAATAGGTTCTATTGTTTGTAAGTTTCCCAGGATTTTGCTATAGCAGGCTGCACAGACTCAGACAGATGCTTACATATTTTTTCACGGTGAAAGACAAAAGAATTGGAACCTGAACCTCCAGCTCGACTCCCCTCACAAGCCTGAAGTAGGCAACGCAGACATGTCACATCAGATCTAGTTATGCAGTCACAAAAGGGAAAAAGATACCCTCATGTTGTATTAACCAAAAAAATCATTGAATAATTTAAAAAAAAGTTTCAATTTAATTGCACTTCAACCATGTCCTTTCCTTTGGACTGTTAATAGTTGGTGTTTATACTCCATGGTTTTGCACACTGCTAAGAGAACTATGTTTATGAGGTGTTTTGGTTGCTTGTTCAGCCAACCTACCTACCAAGTTAGAAACAAAGACTCACTGTGCAGCCAGACTGCTTGGGGACAGTGTCCGTCCGTCATCCTCACTCCACACCTGCGTTGTATTGTCAGAGTCACCTAAAGGAATAATGTTAATATAGGTAAACACTTAACATGTTTGCTTAAAGATTTTATTTTTCTTCTCAGCAAAAGCCATCTAAAGTCACTTTAGGGAAGTAGGAGGGACAAGATGGGGAGGGGAGGATGGGGAAGTGGAGGAGAGGGTAGAAGAGAAGGGTGGGCATGATCAAAGCATGATATAGGCACTTATAGAAATGTCACAGTGAAACCCAGTAATTTGTAATATTAATATGCATTAATAATAATAATAATTCCTAAAAGAAAAATGCAACACACACAACGTAACACATCTCAAGTCAAAGTAATGGGGAGAAAATGAAAAGAATGTGAGATTTTTTTTCTAAAAGAATTTTATCAAAGCTTTTTATACTCTTTTTGTTGGAAACAGGATATTTCTAGACAATAGGTGCTCACCAGTCAAAATAACCCCAATAGTCAAACACATACATTTCTAATAAATTATTGCTCCAGCCAGGCATGGTGGTGCACACCTGTAATCCCAGTATTTGGGAAGCAGAGATTGGAGGATCACAGGTTGGAGGGCAGCCTCAGCAAGTAGTGAGACTCTAATCAACCTAGCGAGACCCTCTTTCAAAATTAAAAAAAAAAAAGAAACAAAATAGGGCTGGGGATGTAGCTCAGAGGTAGAAGGTCTCTGGGTTCAATCTTCAGTACCACAAATAATAAATAAATAAATAAATAATAAATAAAATAAATAAATAAATAAATAATTTTTCCATCTGTCAAACCATAACATTATTTTCTCCCAACGCCTGTTTGCATATGGGTCTTAAATACTCTAATGAAGATTGACTACCACATGATTTAGTAATCAAATGAAGCCAATTTCAGTCTTACTGGTCATTGGATTTTTTTTCTTTTTGGGGGCAGTAGGTGGTCTCAGTCATTTGCAATGTATCCTTGGGAAACACCTGCCATCGCTAATCTGTATTTTCTCTCTCTCAGAAAACCACCACTGAACACAGCTGCTGTGAATGCACACGGACTAATGTTAACAGAACTGTTCCGAATCGTCTCAGTGTTAAGGAGGTGCAGCGTGTGGAAGGCAATCGCTAAGTTGGATCTAATGGAAGCCACGTGTGAAAATTTAATTTAACATCAAGGGATGCCCCTAGAAATTAAACAGGTCACTGCTTCAGCTTGCTGCCGAGGTTGTATAATAGGAATGAGTGTGCGACAGCATTCACATGAAAAATTGAAAATGAAAACTCTTTAAATGGCCACTGTGTACACAAAACCAGCACAAATCCAATGCTTTAAGTCAGCTCCTTCAGAAAAACCGTATCACTTATTTCAGTCTCCTCTTTAGACACTACTCAATTCTTAGGAATGATCCAATGTTTCAATGCTGTCATTTTTAACATCGGCCTAATTGCTTTCAGCAGGACATTTTGCTACCAGCTTTTCCATCGTCTCTCGGTTGCACATCCTAAAGTTTTCTAAGAAGGTCCTAGTGCGAAACTATGCAATCATCCATGTTTGTCTGGTGCTGGTTGTTTATTTTATTAAATTAATGTGTATAAAAAAGGCTATCCCACAATTGAAAACCTCCTTGTCTACTGCCTGGATCACTCATGTGTGTGATATTTACTTGCAAAGTGGCTTTCTCAGTTTTCCTGTTCAGCAGAGTGAATTCTCCTGGGCTTTGCTCAAGGTGCAGCTGAATATTATTATTCTATTGATAGAGCATGCGTCAAAGAGTTGAAGGACCAAGAATGAAGATGTCCAGAACAAATAAACCTCATTAATCACAGGAATACCAATTACTTAGAGTATCTATGTGTAGAATAATCAAGAATAGGGATGTATGTTTTTGAAGTGTAAGCATATATGAAGTTGTTTTTTTCAAGGTCAAGTCTTGCTCACTTTGAACTCTATGTGATGTTCAGCAAGTTGGCCCTTGTCTACAGTATGGTTATAGAGTTTCTCTTTTTCTTCAAGCTTTGAAGTGAGTAAATAATAGAAATTAACTTTATGTTATCAATAATGGACTTGACCCTGAAGCCAAACAGAACTTTTCCCTCTCTCTGGCCATGAAGGATAATAAAGTATCTTGGAAGAAATACTATACTAAACAGGCCTAAATGAAATGGAAAATGCTAGAAACTTTTTTTTTTTTTTTTGCAGTACTGGGGATTGAACCCAGGGGCATTCTACCTCCAAGCTACACTGCAGCCCTATTTTTTTTTATATTTTATTTTGAAACTGGGTCTCACTAAGTTGCGGAGGGCCTCACTAAGTAGCTGAGGCTGGCTGCAAACCGGGATCCTCTGGTCTCAGCCTCCCAAGTACTGGGATTACAAGTGTGCACCACCACGCCCGGCTAGAAACTTTTTTAAACTAGGATTTTATTCTTTGATTTTCGTAGGATCGGGCATAGTTTACAGTGGTACCCATGGATATCTACTGCACAGACGGCCTCTCTTCCATCAGTAAGGATCGCTTTCTATTGTAAAATGCAATTTCATATAGTTTGTTGCCTTGCAAAAGAGCAAATTCCAATGAGTCACCAAAGTAATCTCTGCTCCTGAAATTCAGCCTTTATAAATGGAAATACTAGAGTTGATGAACTGTACAGCAGGGCCTCGCAGGGGCAGAGCTGGGAATCAGATCCCTCAAGACAGAGCGCAGAGGACCTTTCTCCCAGGTATCCATTAGCATCTCCATGCTGTCGTGTTTGCTGAGGAGGCTCCTGAAGGAACCCTGAGAGTGTCCATGATTTAGGATGGATCAGAGAGAGACATGGGAAGGAGGATGTGTGTAGAAGTCAGAGTATGGAGAGGAACGGCGGATGACTGGGAAGGAGTGGGGTGTGAGGAGCCAAGCTCCATCAGTGGCTAGAAGTGGGATCAGCACTGAGGTCTGCTGGTGGCACGTCTCTGCACGTCCCTGCAGAGAGAAACCCTGGATTCAAGTATCTGTGTCCCAGAGAGGAAGTGCGAGTGAGGCCATACATAGGAGTGCTCGAGCGACCTGGCTTTGAGGATAGACCAATCCGGGCTCTAATCTCAGTTTGGCCACTTGCTGGCTGTGTAGCAAGGCTAAGTGCTCAGCCTTTTGACCTCAGTGTCTCTGTCTGTGAAATGGGATAATAATTGCATCTCATAGGACTATTTGGATAATAAAAGGAATTTAATGTAATAAAGCACTTAGCATAATACAATATGTATGATTATTTTTCTTATTGAAAAGAGTGATGTGAGACCTACAAAGCTATCTTAGCCCCATCACATATTAGAGAGGCGTCGAAAAAAGCAACTCTGCTGTGAGTTACCATCGAGTCCAACTTAACTGAGGGTAAAATCAAGGGAAAAACCAACTTTACTTCTAAGATACTGCTGAACACCATGGAGACAGCACGTATGGCCTGAGAGCTGTCATAGGTATCCCTATCTAGGGCCTGAGATGCCTGGGTTATTAAATTAGAGTCACTGGTTCAAGTTTGTGTTCCCTAAAGAATTGTCAGAAATTCCTAGGAGGATTTTTTCAAAGGCCAAGGAATTTCTGCTCAAGCAGACCCAGACATAAATATACCTGCATCTTTACCCTAAGATGGATGGGGTAAAGTTTTTATAGTTCACAAGATGGATGGAATATCTAGTTAAGTTATGAAATTTAAAAACAAACTTAAACACGTCCAATTTTGCAGATAAAAGTAGAGTACAGTTTCCTGATGCATTTCCTTGTCATCTTGGCATGTTTTAATCATTGCCAAAATCACTGGAATATTCATAGACATAAATAAGGCCTGGCCATTGTTAAATACTAAGAACTAAGTTACATCACTCACCAGGAAAAGTGTCTTTCCTGCCTACTTAGTAAGAGGTGCTGCTTACTTCTCTGGCTTCTAAGGCACAGATAATCTTTTGTCCTTTGGGGGAAAAAATCTTAACTCTATCATTTTATTTTATATTAATTATAAGGTGTGAGTCTGCCGATGAATAGGAAAGGAATGGCAAGGAGAAATGTGAATTTTCAACTCTTTGAAATGCAAATATAAAAATACAGAGGAAATAATGAGACCCTGTTAGTGCACTACCTGGTTCTCTGGCCTAGACTTTTTAAAGAGCAAGCCTTCTTTTCCAATGTTCATCAAGACCATTCAATTTAGCAACAATCAATCTTGCAAGCTCATCACTAATTCTGCAATTGTAGATATAAAAATCTCTAGCCTAATAGAAACGGGGACCCAACAACTGGGTATATTGGATCCTCTAGGGAGAACTCTTTTTTTATTTTTTGTTTTATTGTTTTTTTTTGTTTGTTTCTGCGGTACTGGGGATTGAACCCAGGGGCATACTACCTGCGGGCTGTACCCCCAGCCCTATTTTTTATTCTTTATTTTGAAACAGGGTCTCACTAAGTTGCGGAGGGACTCACTAAGTTAGCCGAGACTGGCCATTAACCCGAATCCTCCTATCTCAGCCTCCCAAGTACTGGGATTATAAGTGTGCACCACCACATCCAGCTAGAAGAACTCTTTAAAGCCTCCTCAAGCCTGCTTTTTATATGAAAACTGGTAGATTAACACAATATATCCAACAACCAGCTTTTGACTTGGTACTCCAAGGATGTGTACTTTATAGTTCACAAGTACAAGTCTACATACCGAGAAGCTGACAAACTCAGTTGAGAAAGCATAATTCTAAGTTCATTCAGGAGAGGTAAATGTTAGCCTAACATTTTACGTGGGAAGTGGGGATTCTTTGCTTACAGCCTGAAACCTTTGTCTGTATGTGTCTGTCTATATCTGTCCCTTTGTTTCCATGTGAGTGGTAGATAATGCCATTCTATATATGTAAAGGTGACATTTTCTGACTCAGGAGCAACATGCTATACGTGGTTTTACTGGCACGACAAGGGGTCTACACTGATCTATGCATGCTCTGATGTCCCCTATACATTTTCAAAATGGTTGGCTGAGGGGTATATTTTGCCAGAGAAAGATTCCTTGTGATTAAAAACATCGAGGTGTGGAAATGATGGCAAAAATCTGGTAATTTAGCTTAGACTTTTGCTCCAAAAAATAGCAGTGAAACCTATTTGTTGAGGCCTACTCTCTGATATTTATTTTGTATCCCAAGTATAAACAGAGTTTTACAAGCTCGGAGAGATCATTTTTGTCTAAATAAAACCTCTGAAAACCCATAGCCTCTTTTCAGCCATTTCTTCCTTTCTCCACACTTCAGATGGAGATCTGGATTTATTTGTAGCATCTGTCCCCACCTAAGAACAATATCATCGATACACAATTACTTGGGTTGCACTCTGCTTTCTATTTCTAATGCGTTTTGTGACACTGAATTCAATACAGCAAGATGGAAATATAATACCTTGAGCTGGGGAGTCCAGAGTGTACAACAGATGCTTCACAGACTTGTGAAGGGTTCTGAAACCTTCGTTAGTTTCCACACGTGGATAAGCCTTGCGCAGGACCAGCAGCACCCTAACAAATAGAAAGACAATTAAACAGATTGTGTTTCGAGGCCTGCAGACAGAGACAAAGGTGATTCAAGGAGAAAATGGCTGCAGCATAGAAAATTATTCTTATAACATAAAAGACAAGATGCTGCTTTTGTAACTTAATTACTTGTTTGTCTGTTCGTGCATAAAATCCCAACAAAATGTTCCTGAACCAGAACAGAGAATTTTATGTTTCCAGGACTGTAAAAACCTCGGGACTCAAACACCTTGAAATGAGGGAGTAAAGTTCACATCATTTTTTTTTTCTATTAAGACTTATTATAAAGAAGTAGTTAGGAAAAGCAACTTCCATGGAAAGATGCCTTTTTTAGTTAAAGGGGCAAATTAAATGTTAGAAATTATTTTCATTAAAAATCAAGCCCAAGCTGGGGCGGTGGTGCATGCTTGTAATCTCAGTACTTGAGAGGCTGAGGACAGGAGGAATGCAGGTTGACTGCAGGTTTGCGGCCAGCCTCAGCAACTTAGTGAGACCTTGTTTCAAAATAAAATAGGGCTGGGGGTATAGTTCAGAGGTACAACACCCCCTGGGCTCAATCCCTAGTACCACAAAAAAATTAAAAAATAAATAAAAATTTAAAAAATCAAGCCCAAAGCCAGGCATGGTGGTGCACGCCTATAATCCCAGTACTTGGGAGGCTGAGACAGGAGGATAGCAGGTTGAAGGCCAGCTTCAGCAACTTAGGGAGACCCTGTTACAAAACAAAACAAAAAAAACCAGAACGGGCTGGGGGTGTTGCTCAGAAGTAGAACGCCCCTAGGTTCAATCCCCAGTGCAAAAAAAAAAAAAATCAAGCCCAGATACAGGATCCATTAGTTTGGGGGAATAATTATTATTTAAGCATTGTATAAATATTTATCTTTTGCTAAACAAACGATAGTGTTTTGAAAGAAAAAAATGGAGCTTGCTCTATTTAAAGACTGTAGTCTATACTCTAAGTAGCCCATAGGTACTACTCCAAAGGTAGCTCAAAATTAATATCTAAGCCAGGCGTGGTGGCGCACGCTTGTAACCCTAGTACTTTGGGAGGCGGAGACAGGAGGATCCGGGTTCGCGGCCAGCCTCAGCTCTCTCTCTCTCTCTCTCTCTCTCTCTCTCTACCTAGTGAGGCCCTCTGCAACTTTGTGAGACCCGGTTTCAAAATAAAGTATAAAAAAATAGGGCTGGGGGTGTAGCGCGGAGGTAGAACCCCCCTGCGTTCAATCCCCGGTACCGCAAAAAAAAATTAATATCTATACTAACTAGCGCTGTCTTTCTATAACATGTATGTTACCAATAAGATGAGCATTCTGTATAGAGGATAGGCAATCAGCAAATCACTTTTGCTTGAGTTCATTCTGTATTTCTTTTTTTTCTTATTTTTTAAATGTGCTTTTATTGGTGCATTATAGTCTCAAGTCACAATGGACATCAATTTGCCAGTAACATACATGCACACAGCTTTTGGTGTCCCCCCTCCCCCCAGAACGGAGTATTGAAATTGACATTGGTATAGTCTCATATGTACACATGGTCAATGGTAGTAATTCCATTGATGAACTTCATTCT
>PVJS01004231.1:0-70329 GCA_004027185.1 Glis glis
CACGCTCGGCCCAGCCGGGAGCGCGAGCCCGCGGCCGCAGTTTCCGGGCGTCTGCGGGCGCGAGCACGCCGCGACCCGTGAGGCGTGGCGGGGGCGGGGCCTCGCCTGCACAAATGGGAACGAGGGGGCGGGGTGGCCGCAATTTCGCGCCAAACGAGGCCGGGAAACCTAGTGCAAGGGGCGAGCTCCGAGATCCTTCCTGCTGCTGTCATGGTTCGTCCGCTAAACTGCATCGTCGCGGTGTCCCAGAACATGGGAATCGGCAAGAACGGGGACCTGCCCTGGCCCCCGCTCAGGTATCAGCCCGGCGGGAGGTGGGGGGACGGAGGCTAGCGCGTGCTGCCTTGCTGGGGGCACCTGGGCGGGGACGCGCAGAACTGACCGACCGCAGAAGGATGGGGTTGGACTTGCTGTCCCAGCGAACAGGAGCGGGTTGGCCCTGGCTGGTTTGCGCGGCCAAGTTGATTTTCTAGTGGATCCTGCTGACCTGCGAGGCCTTTGCCCTGCAGTGCCTGGCCCAGAGCAAAGTCCCAGCCCTGGAGAGCACCCACACACACACCTTGACCTGCCCCGTTTGTTGAGTGCGTTAGAGCCTGAGCCCACCAGGTAATGATCTGAGTAACGCTGTTTCTCCAACTTGCAGAAATGAATTCAAGTATTTCCAAAAAATGACCACCACCTCTTCAGTAGAAGGTAATATGGGATTTTTAAGTTTTTGAGGTTCGCCAAGGATCTTGCTTTAAGGAAGCTTTCCAATGCAAATTTGTTTAAATTGAAACTTTCCCGTATTATTTTGGTATCTTTTCTTTGTGGGGGAGGGGAGTACGGAGGATCGAACCCAGGGATGTTCTACCTCTGAGCCACACTCCCAGCCCTATTTTTTTTTTCTTTTTTTTTTTTTTTGCGGTACCGGGGATTGAGCCCAGGGGCGTTCTACCTCCGAACTACACCCCCGGCCCTATTTTTTATGCTTTATTTTGAAACCGGGTGTCACGAAGTTGCGGAGGCCTCACTAAGTAGCTGAGGCTGGCCGCGAACCCGGATCCTATGGTCTCCGCCTCCCAAGTACTGGGATTACTAGCGTGCGCCACCACGCCCGACTTATTTTTTATTTTGAAACAGGGTCTAAGTCCTGAGGCTGGCCTCGAACCCGTGATCCTCCTATTCTTTTTTTTTCTTTTTCTTTTTTTTTTTTTTTTGCAGTACTGGGAATCCAACGCAGGGGCGTTCTACCTCCACGCTACGCCCCCGGTCCTATTTTTTTTATGCTTTATTTTTGAAACCGGGTCTCACGAAGTTGCGGAGGGCCTCGCTAGGTAGAGAGAGAGATCGGTCAATTGATCGATCGCGCGCATGCGCGCTGAGGTTGGCCGCGAACCCGGATCCTCTGGTCTCCGCCTCCCAAAGTACTGGGATTACAAGCGTGCGCCACCACGCCCAGCGTGATCCTCCTATTCTCAGCCTCCCAAGTATGAGCTTTTCTTTGACGAGTTGTTTGTATGCAGTTCCCCGCTTCATTAAACATTCTTTTTAAAAAATGTTTTCTTTGAGATTCTATGCCAGAGTGTGTATAGTTCAGTTATTGGGCATAACTGGCAGCTGAGTAAAAGCCTTGGTGGAGATATGAAGACCAAAGGAGGTCTTTGGAATAGCTGCTGGAAGAGATGATAAGACTTGAGTAGAGAGGATAAAAATGTGGCAAATGGTTACATGATACTTGATGTTGGTTATTTGGAATTTAAAGCTAATGCACAAAGGATGAACTCTCAGCTTTTCAGTTTGGGAGAGTCTGGATGACATGGACAATAAAGAAGTAGAGAATGAATGATATACAGTTGTAATGACAATTTTCATTTGCCTATAGGACATCCAGGATAATTTTAGACAAAGGGAACTAGGTGAATTGAGCCATTGGAGAGAAGAGGCTAGCTAACCAAAGAAAAGCATATGGAGATGAAGGAATATCCTGCTTAAAACCTAAGAAACAGCCAGGCATGGTAGCACTTGCCTGTAATCCCAGTACTTGGGAGGCTGAGGATCGCAGGTTCAAAGCCATCCTCAGCAATTTAGCAAGACCCTGTTTCCAAATTAAAAAATAAAATAGGGCTGGGGGTGTAGCTCAGAGGTAGCATCACACCACACCACACCACAAAAAAAAAAAACACTAAGAAACATGTATTTTCATGGTCATTGGAGGAGGACTGGCAGAGTAAATAGGGACACTAAGTCAGAAGAGAGCAGATGATGCATAGCATTAACAGGACAGATACACAGCCCTTGGATTTGGTCCTCAGATCAGTGGTAGAGAGGAGATGGCAAGAGCCAAAAGTGGAAGAATTGACACAAACCAAGAGTCATAAGTATGGTCTGAAAATACTAATATTTCTTTGATTCAGATTTCTGACTCAAGATTTCTTCTCCTAAGTAATTAAATAAAAAATAGAAGCTGTATGTATAACGTTCTTGTAGAAGTGTTATACCTGGAAGTATAACACTGAAAAGGTTAGAGGCACAGCTAAACATGTTTTAAGGCAAATTTGAGTAGAATATTAGGAGCTATTTTTTAAAGTATGGCAGTAAATCTACAAACTATACAAATAGGAATAGTATGATTACATCAAATAATTATAACTACTTATTAGATGCTGAGCATTGTCGTAGCCTTTAATCCCTTCAACAACTCTAGAAGTAAGACTTAGTCTATCCCCATTTAATAGCTAAGGAATGTAAAGCATGAGGGGTTAACGTGATTTGCCTAGTGGATGACAGAATACATTCAATTTGGGTACTTTGATCCAGAATCTTTACTTTTTACTATATTATACATGATTACAATTAGTTAATACTAAATAGTGAATGTAAGTTGGATAAATGCAAAAGGAAAAATAGTTACTATATTTAGGTAATGAGTGATAAATGTGAATTTTGGTAAAGCTGTTTTAATTTTTTAAAGGAGATCCACTAGATGTCACTATGATAATTATATCTATGTGTGCGCACGCACGCACACACATATGTAAACTCTGCTATGTGAAAATATATGTATATTATAAACTATGCTTATCCTTTCTATGTGATTTTATAGGTAAACAGAATCTGGTGATTATGGGTAGAAAGACCTGGTTTTCCATTCCTGAGAAGAATCGACCTTTAAAGGACAGAATTAATATAGTTCTCAGTAGAGAGCTCAAGTAAGTAACCTATAAACTCTTATATTAATATATCTTATACTGCATCTGCTTCTCTGGGTGGACCTGATTGATATACACAGGAAAGGAAATGATAACCATGGTTCTCAAGCAAGAACTACACTAGAATACTGCATTCTTTTTGGTAACTACATTATTATGTAGTATTATACCATCCATGTTATAAGCATAACATATAAATCCACCACAAGAAAATTCTGTCCCATTTCTTAGAGTGTAGATCAGTATATGACAGAATGTGTGTAGCTATTGATGAAGCTACATAATATCTCCAAGGTGATTATAGAAAATAAATAAGCAGTTATACCACATGACAATATATTCTGCTACTTAAGTGATTAATTGGTTTTATCCCCTCGAAATGTTTCACATAAAGTCAAAATACCCTACCTGTGTTTTAGGATTTGTCAAAATTAAGTGGTTATCCTCTCTCCTTTCTGGACCCAGCACTAAATGCAATCTTAGATGTGACTTTTAGGATGTTATTATCTTATGCACTAGCTAACCACAACAACAAATAATTCTTTGTTCTTGTGTTCTTTACCCAGTGTCTGAGGTAAAATTAATTTCAAAGTACTGAAATGGTTCTAGGGATCCTTAGGAGGGGGTAGGAGGTTTATAGTTGCTTCTCCTAAGAATTTTCTTGTCCCCCTATCTAACATTGGAGTGGATGGTTCCTGATGCCCAAAATGCCCTGGGATGGGAGAATAAGACCACTCAAAAGTCAACTCCAGTGGTTTGACTTTGACCATGACTTTCATGTCATTTACTATTTTTTTTTTGTTTTTCTATTTTGTTTCTTTTTGTTGAGGGTGATATTGGCCCTAATCTATTAAAATTACTTTTTGTATCTCAGTGTTTGATTTGGTTTTGGTGAAAGGGAATGACCCAAATTAAACCTAAGGGAAAGTTTGGGATCAACATGTTGAGCATTCTTCCTTAAAGTAATATTGTAGTTACCAAAAAGAATGCTGTATCCTAGTGTACTACTTGCTTGAGAGCAGTGGTCATAATATTCCTTTCCTGGGTGTATTAATCGGAGTCCAACCAAAGAAGCGGACCCAGTAGAAGATATATTTATACAAGAGTTTTATTGCAAGGAATTGGCTTTCATGATTGTGAATGAGTCTAAAAACTTTTGGGGCAGGCTGTCAGGAAGACCAGACCTGGCGGACACTAAAGTTGCAGAGATAAAATTTCTTCTTCTGAGAAGCTTCAGCTCTTAACGCCTTTCAACTGATGAATCAGGCCCACCCAGATTAAAGTCAACTAATTATAGATATCATCGCACCTACAAAATACCATGGCAGCAACACCTGGATTAATCTCTTAATAACCAGGAACTATAGCCTAGCCAAATTAATATACCCCAGGAAGGAAAAAACATTACACAGCTATAGAAAAAGAGATTCAGGCTCATATAGATTTTTTCCTATATCCTTTCTAGAATGACATAGATAGAAAACAAGAAGAATGTATACCAGAATATTTGTATTGATTGCCTCTGGTTGGTGGGAATTTTCTGACGTGCACCTTGGCATCTGCCTCCATCTTCATGCTGTTCTTTCTCCTGGTTGCTAGGATATTCTGATTATCTCTTTACTTGGTAGGATCCAAATTCACAGAGTATATTGCCATTCTTAGAGACTTTTTAATAACATATTCTTGAATACTACTCAAGTTTATTTATGACTAGCTTGAGCTAAAACAAAGGAATCTCAGTGGGGGAGATGTTCAATTGAGCCAGCATTTCTCCTCAAATGATGAGTCTAATTTCTTCTTTATGATGCCCCTGTGGTGCATGTAATTGGGTTTGGTTGCTTCTTATGTATGTATACATAGCATTTGTTCCTGTATTTCACTTTTTTTAGGACTGAGAAAATTTTAAAATCTTTATTATCAAGCATGCCAGAGAAATAGTACTACCAGTTAGTAAAAAATTTTATTAGAGCCAGGCATGGTGGCGCACGCTTGTAATCCCAGTGTTTGGGAGGCTGAGACCAGAGGATCCAGGTTCGCGGCCAGCCTCAGCTACTTAGTGAGGCCTCCGCAACTTAGTGAGACCCTGTTTCAAAATAAAGGATAAAAAATAGGGCTGGGGGTGTAGCTCAGGTAGAATTCCCCTGGGTTCTATCCTCAGTTCCGCAAACAAAAAAAAATTATTAGGGTTCATTTTTTGTTATTGTTCATTCTCCTGCTTTCCTACTTGATGGCCAAATCCACAACATACACTGAGCACCTGCTATGTACCAGACACTGCGGGGTTCTTCATAAAAGGGCAGTGATTTACACACAGAAATCACTATTGCTTATACAAGCTATTAAAGGTACACAGTTTTTTACACCCTCTCCAGTATATGAAGAAACTGAATCCTCAAGTTAACTCCCAAATTCACTGCCAAACACTAGTTATTTGTGGTAACTATTTACTTAATAAGTCCAGGCAGGGGGTGCTTTTCTAAAGCTTTCTGGACAATCAAACCGTGACTTTAAAAGAACTGGGCCAGGGGAAGGGAAGTGACTGTTGACAGGTACAAGGTTTCTTTTTGTTGTGAGATAGTTGTAGTTGCACAACTCTGAATATACTAAAAATCACTGATTACGCTTGTAATCCCAGTACTTGGGAGGCTGAGACTGGAGGATCTGGGTTCACGACCAGCCTCAGCTACTCAGTGAGGCCCTTCGCAACTTAGTGAGACCCTGTTTCAAAATAAAGAACAAAAAAAATAGGGCTGGGATGTAGCCCAGCGGTAGAATGCCCCCGGGTTCAATCCCCAGTACCACACACAAAAAAAAAGTTATAAATTGTCTCTGATCCATGAAAGTTATCTAAATTTCATGGCATAATAATTGTTTTTGTTCCCACTATCATATTCTTTGTAGTGGTAAAAACTTCCTACTCTTCTTAAAGCTTCTTCCTCTGACACACACTTAACATAGCAAACACTGAGGGACCTGGCTTCTCACATCTGCTCTGGCACCTAGTAACTTTGGGGCTTTCGGCAGGTTACGAGTAAGCCTTGCTAAACCTCAACTTCAAACTTACTAAATAGGATTAATAGTGACAGCTTCTTGGGGTGATTCTGAGGATTCATTGGAATTTTTGTGAGTAAGGTTTCTGGCTTATAGAAGGTACCCTACAGATAGCAGTTCCTACCCACCAACCTTGCTACTTTACGGCTTATGGAAAATATTAACATGAACAAGATCACAATGAGCAAGCTCATGATCTCATTTTCACTTTAACAATATTGCTTGGTTCTTTCTTTTGATCTTGAGATAAAAGTTCCCTCTTATTTAAATCAACTCTTTCCTCTAACCCCACTTTATTCTAGATTCCAAGGACCTTCCTCTGTTTTAATATTTAGTGCAGATTACACTCTTCTGCCTTCAACTTTCTCCAAGCTTTCTTGTGTTAAACAACTTCAGTGTAACTCTCAATATACTCTATAGTAGCCTGTCACTTCTGTGCTTTCATACATGTGCTCATCTCCTTCGACGCTCAGCTAAGGAGCTGTGCTCCCTCATCACCCACTCCAGATAATGCACTGCTTCTGAATCCCTGAGCATCTTCTGCACATCTTCATTGTACGCCCCCTTCATACTTTATGGCCACTGCCAAGATATTTCTCCAACTACCATCATGATCTTTTGGGTTACAGGGACTATTGTTTTTTGTTTTGTTTGATTTGTTTTTTTTTTTTAATCTCTATTCCCAGCATCTAACAAATAGATCTAGCAGAGTAAAGGTTCAGAAATCTTCACAAGTTATGAATGATTCACAAGTTACTTATAGAAATAGGATCATCAGTCTCCTCATCTGTAAAAAATGATATAGTACCTACATAGAATTGCTAGTTATATTAGATGGAGTGTCTACTATGTACATTATGTCATTTAGTCCTCATGCAAACCTTCAGAGGAAATTCAATACTCTGGGTCCAAAACAAGGTATGAAGCATGCCCACACACTTGACACAGAATACATATGCTACCATGTACCAGCTCTCCCTTGTTGGGGAATCTAATTTGGATTGGTTTGAGAAATTTATAGGAAGGAGATTGAGCAATAAAGCAAGTCATAATGTGGAACACATATTGTTATTCACTGTGTTCTACAATGTGTGTTGTGATGGGGCTGATAAACTCAAACATTAACTGAACTCTGTGTGTGTGTGTGTGTGTGTGTGTGTGTGTGTGTGTTACTGGGGATTAAACCCAGGGGCATTCTACCTCTAAGCTAAACCCCCAGACCCTTTTTTATTATTTTTTAATTTGAAACAGGTTCTTGCTAGGTTGCCAATAGTCTTGCTAAGTTGCTGAGGCTGACCTCGAACCTGTGACCCTCCTGTCTCAGCCTCCCAAGTACTGGGATTACACATCTGGTTTAACTCAACTTTTTTGCCTTTTCTGTTTTAGCGGTCTGGGGGTCTAATGTTTACTGTGAAACATTTCTAACCTGCTAAATAACAACATTTTGCAGAAGCATTTCCTCCATGCCTTTGCTATAACTACAACCAATCCCTAACATATTCTTCACTTTTCTAGACTAACAACAGATGACAAGGAAGTAGTCTCCACCTAATCCCTTGAGCCATTTTCAAGCCATTGTGCCAGTCTTCACAGAATTACTGTCCCGCTTTTTTAAAAAACCCACACTAACCATTTATACCACATTAGAAATCATATTGCTATTACCCACCCACTTCAAGGATACCTCTTCCAGTTTTTCTCATATGTCAGTTCCTAAATCACAATTTTCCATTCTACTCCATCTTCAATCATCAGTCCTGACTTCAACATCTTCACCACCATGACTGTTTCGGTATGTTAGACTGTTTATTAACTAGATCACCTTCTCCCCCAGCTCCAAATCTTTGTTTCTTCTAGATTCAATTCTCTCCCTGATTAGCCTAGTCCAATCTAGCCCCTGTGACTGCCCTGATCCCCTAGGACAGAGCTATTTAACTTCACCTGGCTTCTATTTCTTTTTCAAGACTGAGTCAAAGTATATTCTTTGCTTTATCCTGACCCTTTACAGATGACAAAGAGTGAAATAAGCAAAATAAGTTTCAAGAGAGGGAGGTTGCAACCAAGAGAATGATTAATCTCCACTAGTTCTTATTAATCATTGTTATAACTAGTAGTTCAAAGGCAATTACATAATCTGTTTAAAGCATCAGGCTAAGAACTTGACATTGAATTGTAACTTCTGTTCTGTATGTAATTACTATGAAAGCCTAGTTCTGCATGTTTCCTCATTTATAAAGAGAATTAGAACCCTCCTCCTCCCTGCCCCCCCAAAAAATCAGTTCTGGAGGTTGAGAGAAATTGAGCTAGTCAATATAAACAGTGAAATTACTTAACTTTTTCCCTTTGGGATTTTTTATTTTGTAAGTAGTAATAAGTTCATTTTCAAATAATTCACCTGTTTCTGTTTTATTTGAAACAAGAAAGTCCTCTCCAAAGGTAACCATATATTAACAGTTTGAATATTGCTTCAAACTTTTTTTTTTTTTTTTGCGGTACCGGGGATTGAACCCAGGAGCGTTCTACCTCCGCACTACACCCCCGGCCCTATTTTTTTTTTATACTTTATTTTGAAACCGGGTCTCACAAAGTTGCGGAGGGCCTCACTAAGTAGAGAGAGAGAGAGAGAGAGACACGGGGGGGGGGGGGGGTGGAGCTGAGGCTAGCCGCGAACCCCGGTCTCCGCCTCCCAAAGTACTGGGATTACAAGCGTGCACCACCACGCCCGGCTGCTTCAAACTTTTATGCAGTCATTCAAACATTCTCTTTCCAATATTTTATCATGAAAATTTTCAAACATAAAAAAAGAACTTTTTTTTGTACTGGGGTTTAATTCAGAGGCATTCTACTCTGAGCTGTACCCCCAGCCCTTTTTATTTTTTATTTTGAAACAGGTCTCCCTAAGTTGCTGAGGCTGGCCTTAAATCTGCAATCCTCCAATCTCAGCCTCCCGAGTACTAGGATCACAGTCATGCTCCACCACACCTGGCTTATGGAAGAACTGTAAACATTTATAAACCCACCACCTAGCTTCTACTAATAACATTTTATTGTCTTGGCTTATCCATCCATCCATCCATCAGTTGGTCTTATCTGTGTATACATTAATATATTTCCCCCTAGATACTTCATATGTATTATTAACTAGAATTCAGTATTTCTTTACATTTTTTCCTTTGAGATAAGTATTACAATGAGACACACAAGTGTTTAAGTGTACATTTGTTACGTTTTGGCAAATGTATACACCTGTGTAACCCAAACCCCTATCCAAGATTCATGACCCCCAGATAGTTCCCTCATGCCCTGTCCCAGTTAATATTACCTCATTGCTCCAGAGACAGCTAATGTTCCGGTTTTTTTTTCTGCCATCAATATCATGGGAAATCACATGTGGTCTTGTTTTTTTGAAAGGATTCATATTTATGTTGATTTTGGTTTTATGATCACTACTTCCTGTTCAGATTATTTGACTGTGGATGGGTTTTACAAAAACTATGTAAATTTTTTTTAACTTCAGGGAACCTCCACAAGGAGCTCATTTTCTTGCCAAAAGTCTAGATGATGCCTTAAAACTTATTGAGCAACCAGAAATAGCAAATAAAGTGGACATGGTTTGGATAGTAGGAGGCAGTTCTGTTTATAAGGTAAGTAAAGTTATATGTAAATAAAAAATGTTATTTCCGCCAGGCGTGGTGGCGCACGCTTGTAATCCCAGTACTTTGGGAGGTGGAGACCGTAGGATCCCGGTTAGCGGCCAACCTCAGCGCGCATGCACACGCGCCCGATCGATCGATCGATCTATCTCTCTCTCTCTCTCCTCTCTCTCTCTCTCTCTCCCTCTCCCTCTCTCTCTCTCTCTCTCTCTCTCTCTCTTTCTCTTTCTCTCTCTACCTAGTGAGGCCCTCCGCAACTTCGTGAGACCCGGTTTAAAAAATAAAGCATAAAAAAAATAGGGCCGGGGATGTAACGCGGAGGTAGAACGCCCCTGCGTTCAATCCCCGGTACCACCAAAAAAAAAAAAATGTTATTTCCCACTTCCTTTTAGCTCTCTTGCCATTTAAAGAAGGGAAATAGGGGACAAGGCATAACCCATTGTCAGAAACTTAAAAAGATTAAGCCTTTTCTTTCTTAAAAAGAAAGCAGCACATTATCCCTATTGTAAGTTAGACATGTTGTTGTTTTGAATTGTCATTTGACTTTATCATGTAAACTTAGAAAAAAATTAAAAGTAAATTTTCCAGTCTGTACCAATTTTTTTAGTGTTTTTTTTTATAGTACTGGGAATTCAACTCAGGGGCATTTCTAACTCTGAGCTACACCCACCCCCAGCCCTTTTTATTTTGAAATAGGATCTTCATAAGTTACCTAATGTTGGCCTTGAACCTATGGTCTTCCTATCTCAGCATCCCAAGTACTGGGATTAGAAGCATGTGCCACCATGCCAAGTTTATTATTTTTGATTGACAAATAATTACATACATGTATTGTGTATATGTTTCGAAATATGTATACATTATTGAATGGGTAAATTGAGCTAATTAACATATCCATTACCTCACTTTTTGTGGTGAGAACACCTAAAATCAACTCTAAGCAATTTTTAGGAGTACAGTGATACACTGTTATTAGCTATAGCCATCATGTTGTACAATAGATGTCCAGAATTTATTCCTGTGGTCTGATAAACCCTTGAACAACATCTCCCCACACAGTTTATTTTTAATTCAAAATACTAGTTGATGTTTCCAGTTTAAAAACTATTCCAAATTTCTTCCTGAAGATCGTACTTGCATTGTACTGTGTCTACTCCCCACGTGTGCCTAACATATGCAGTGATCGAGAAAAGGATGGGGCTCTCAGTTGACATAAACTAACAGGATGTATATGAATTTGTTAAAAGCAGACAGCTTTTCCTCTACAATTTTCATGTAATGTGAGACCATAAAGGGGTTATCTGATTTCATATTATAAGGGAAAATAGTGTGTTAAACATTCCTTTTTCCTGATACCAAGTGACTTCCAGCTTTAAGAAAATTTGAGGATAATAAATCTATAACTCCTGTAAAATACTAATGAAAGATTAACATTTATGGGGAAGAGGAAATCAGTCCCTATCTTTTGGGGCTTATGGTAAAATATATACACTGAAATTATTTGCAAAAGAAAAGGTATTCCAGGATCCTAGATGGGATTATAAAAACTCAGTTTCTTATGTTTCTGTTTCTACAACCTCTTATTTTTCCAAATTTGTAATAGGGGGAAAATGGACATTTCTCTTTAATCTTTTCACCCAAGTATGAATTTTTTCTAGAAAACAAGGTCTTTATTTTGTTCAGCACCTATCAGATTTTGAATGATTCAATACCATATTCATGAAAATGTATTCTTTGATAAACACTGTAAGTGCTTAAATGCATTTATATGATTTGGTTTATAATAAGGAAGTAAAACTTGCAGGTGTTAGTTTTGCATTATTCACCTACCTCATATCATAATAACTTGTGGATCATTCAGGCTTATCTTCCCATGGGCCACATAAACAAAATTTCATTGGAACACAGCCACACTCATTTGTTTAGTGTAGTGTATGGCTGCTTTTGCCTGCAAAAGTAAGAACCCTTATTATTGTCAGACCCTAAAATATTTACTATCTGGCCCTTCACAGACATTTTGCCTTATACCCTCAATTCTGATTTAGAATTTCAAATGCTGCTATAGTTTGTCCAGTTCAGTTTTTCTGATTTTTAGTACAGAAAAAAGTAGGATATTTATTTGTTATGGTAAAGATAATAAGTGATTTAATATGAGCTGAAATATTAAAAATAAAAAGTAAAATTTGTTCAATGCCCTTATTTGGAATTTTAGGATAACTAATACCTTGATATACATGCGTGTATGTGTATAAATATTTTTTCTTTTTCCTAATACATGTTTGAGAATCAAGAATTACTATTGCTTTCTTGAATCTGCAGTAAGGATCCATAGTTTCTATTAAAATTTTAAGATATTTGTTCCAGGGCAGTTTTTTCTATAGAAACTGTCAACAGAACTATAGGTCATAGTTAGAAAAGTGATTAACAAAAAAGGCTAACTGCAATTGTTAGCAATAGGAAGCAGAATAAATTACCTACTTACTGAGAAAAGAAAGCATTACTAAATTTTATGTAATTGTACTAAGGATATCCTGAGTGTTTTTAATAGTCAAGATCTCATGAAGTTTTAGTATCTTATCTATACATACATATGTAAGTTTTTCTTTGGAAAACAACAAGATAATTTGAGATTAACCACCCCACCCCCCCGCACCCAATGCTAGAAATTGAACCCAGTGCCTCTTGCATTCAGGTTAACTCTTAAAACAGCAGCCAAAGAAAAACAACCAAAGTGAATGCTTAAATTTAAAAGTAAAATGAAAATCTTAGAGTTTCTGTCTTTTGACACAGATTAAGGAAATTGATGCCTTTTGTCTTGTTTCAAAGGAAGCCATGAATAAACCAGGCCATCTTAAACTGTTTGTGACAAGGATCATGCAGGAATTTGAAAGTGACACATTTTTTCCAGAAATTGATTTGGAGAAATACAAGCTTCTCCCAGAGTAAGTATAAAGTTATTAATTAATCTGAAGCACTTTTGTACTTCCCACTTAAAAACTATAGAAAAGAGCATTTTTTTTTTCAGGTTGACTTCAGAGTAGCAGTTTGTTTCATAGATAGATTTTATAGGACTTTATGGAAATCTGCTTCAATAGACTTGGGAATTTTAAAGTTTTAATGATTTTAGTAAAATCTAGAACTAGAGTGGTGGTTAGTTTATCCTAGGAGAGTCAGATATGTACTAGGCACTGGAGAAATAGTGTCAACTAGGCCTGATGACATTGCTGCCCTCCTGGAGATTACGTTCATTCTAGTAGGGGGAAAGGGTGACAAATGACAGGTATCAAAAGAAGTGCTACAAGCCAGGCGTGGTGGTGCATGCTTGTAATCCCAGTACTTGTGAGGCTGAGACAGGAGGATCGCAGGTTTGCGGCCAGCCTTAGCTACTTAGTGAGGCCCTCTGCAACTTAGTGAGACCCTGTTTCAAAATAAAGAATAAAAAATAGGGCTGGGGGTGTAGCTCAGAGGTAAAATGCCCCTGGGTTCAATCTCCAGTACTGCAAAAAAAAAAAAAAAGAGTACTACAGGGAGAACTGAAACATTGCATGCTGTGGTGTAGACAGTGTGTAGTCCAAGAAAGAATCTGCTAAAAGCTGGTCTAAATGTGTTTATGTAAGTGTACTGAGTATACTGTCAGAGTGACATCTGTGCTGAGATCTGTCAAGAAGCCAGCCGTACAAGAGTAGGAAGAGCATCCCATGATCTGGAAGTAGCTAGTGCAGAGGCCGAAGCAGGAACGAGGTTGGTCTGTGCCGAGCCTGCAGGCCACTGTGAGCATTGTGAGCAAGGCAGGGCCAATAGATCAGACTGAGTGCAGGGTTAGAGGGTTCTGAAAAGAGTGACGTTGTTCTAGCTGCTTTATGGGGAATGGACAGGTTTGGGACCAGAGTGAAGCAGGAAGACCAGTTAGTTGTAGTAATTCAAGTGAAAGATGAAGGGACTCATGTTAAGGTGTAAGAACTGATGGAGATGGAGGGAAGTTACACTGGCTTCACTATGTAATTGTGACTCTAGCATGAGGCTGTCTAATTTTGAAAGCTTATAACATTTTTAATTTAAAAGCACTTTTCAGCTGTTATCTATAGAGAGTAAAAGAAAAAGATTAATCATATCAACACTTTTAAATCAGCTTATAGCACATTCTTTCAAATATTCTCAATTGTATATAGTAATTATCCTTTGAGTGTGAGTTTGTTTTGGAAATGCCCCATAGAGGAACATTCAGAGACAAGTCTGAATAAATAGATGGCCAAACTTTAGGAAAATAGCCTTGACTCAGATGAAGTAAGTGATTTTCTTGAGCTCTTACTTCTAATGAAAACTGAAAATTCTAAGAACTCTAGGCAGCTGAGGTACAGGCTTTTGCTTAGGTTTCGAACATGACTACATAGAAAAATCACTTGGTGATTTTATATATATTTATGTAAAATCAGTTGTGTTGCTTTGCCATTCATGATGTATTTTCTCTTCTACTTACTTATTCTCACATTATGTGAATTTTTTTTAATGTGTGTGTGCATGTATGTGTGTTTATGTGTGTAGTACTGGGGATTGAACTCAAGAGCATTCTACCTCTGAGCTGCACCCCCAGCCCTATTTTTTTATTCTTTATATTGAAACAGGGTCTCACTAAGTTGCAGAGGGCCTCACTAAGTTGCTGAGGGTGGCAGCAAACCTACTATCTCAACCTCCCAAGAACTGAGATTACAGGCGTGCGCCACCATACCTGTCTATGTTATGTGAATATTGATCTCAGCTTTCCCTCACTTCTTACCTTTGTCTTTGCTACTAACAACAAGAATAGACTACTATGTGAATCGACTTCATTTAAACAGTTTTCCAAGTCTTAATGCTCTCAATCAGAACTCTTTCCAAAGCTGTAACCCATCAGGATCCTTGATAATTTAAAACAAATACCATGCTGGTTTTCTGACTTTTAGAAAAGAAAAATGTAGTATCTTTGCTGAAATATCATTCACATATCCTAACATTCACCTACTGAAAATTTATAATTTAGTAGCATTAGTATATTTACAGGACTGTGCAACCATCACCTATATCAAATAACTATATTTGATATGAGGGTGTTTTTTCTGGACTCTCAGTTCTGTCCCATCCATCTACATGTATATCTTTATTCCAATACCACACCATCTTGATGACTTACTTTTGAATCAAGAAGTGTCAGTCTTCTAACTTTGTTCTTTTTAAGATTGCTTTGGTTCTTCTGGGTCCCTTGAATTTCCATATGAATTTTACAAACAATGTGTCAGTTTTTGCCAGAAAGCAAGCTGGGATTTTGATAGGTATTATATGCTGAAGAGTATTAACATCTTAACAGTATTAGGTCTCCTAAACCTTGAACATATGATGTCTTTCCACTTATTTAGGTCCTCTTTAATTCCTTTCAGTAAAGCTTTTGGTATATGTCTCATACTTTGTTAAATTTATCAGGCATTTTATTCCCTTTATGCTATTATAAATGGTATTGCTTTCTTAATTTTATTTTAGACTGTTCATTACTAGTGTTTAAAAATACAAGTGATGTGGGTTTATTGATCTAATATCCTGCAGCCTTACTGAACTCAGTAGTTCTAATTATTAGTAGATTCCTTGGATTTTCTATATACAGTATAAAGTCATCTGTAAATATAGTTTTACTTCCTCCTTTCTAGCCTGGATGTTTTTCTTTTCTTGCCTAATCACACTGCCTGCAACCTCCAGTACAGTGTTGACTAGAAGGTGAAAAGAGCAGACATACTTGCTTGTCTCGTTCCTGGTCTTGAAGGGAAGCATTCAGTCTTCCGCCACTGAGGGTGTTGCCTTGGATTGTCACACATGTCCTTTGTTACATTAAAGAAGATCCCTTCCATCTCTAGTTTGGAGTATTTTTATCACAGAGGGATGTTAGATTTTACCACATGATTTCTGAGTCTGTCAAAATCATCATGTGCTTTTTGTCTCTTACACTAATGAATACTGTAATATACTGTTAATATGGTATATTACATTGATTTTTCATGTTAAACTAATCTTGCATTCCTGGGATAAGTTCCATTTGATAATTGTGTATAAATCCTAATATGTTGCTAGATTCAGTTTGTTAGTATTTTGTTGAGGATTGTTGATTGCATTTGTAACCATAAGAGATATTGGTCTATAGTTCTGTTTTTCTTTCTTTTTTCTGTTTTTTTTTTTATGTCTCCATCCGGTTTTAGTATCAGGATAGTACTGACTTCACAGAATGAGTTGGGAGGTGCTCTCCCGTCTTCTGTTTTTTGGAAGTGTTTGTAATATTACTCAATTCTAGAACTTTTTCTCCAACTCTGTACATTGGGAATTTATCATTGCTCCCTACTATCCAGAAATGAACTTTGATCATTCTCTACCCCCTTTTCTTTTTCCCCACAGTTTCCCCTTAGTTTAGAACCCCATTATTTCTGTCAGTAGTGCTCTTGTGTTTAAATAGGTTTCAGTTCAAACACGGTATATTTTATTAACATACTTCTGTGTTTTTTTTTTAAAAAGGCCTTAGTATAATGAAATAAAGATGAAGGAGAGAACTATTATGAGGCAAGAAGAGAATAAAATTAGAAAGAAGATGAAGCCACAAATGGTAGAAGCCTAAGAGCACAAGTTAATATTAACAAAATAAGGCTGCCTTTTCCCCATAGGTCACTGCCTGTGCAGTTATTCTTTCAACAGCACCATGCCAGCCTGTCCTATAAGGCTCTTTTCTTATTCATCTTGCTTGGAAGAAAGCTGTGTACCTCAAACTGTCACTCAAGGCCCCAACCAAACAGCAGGCCCAAATGTTTTATATCAGCAGTTTTCTGTTTAATGAGCTCCAAACAAGTTTTTCCCTCTAGTTAACAACCTTTCATGTGACCACCTAGTGAAAGAGGATAAAGACCCAAGAGGGCCTTAGTCCTTTTTCATTACTATAATGAAATACCTGAGGCAGGCTAACTTTAGAAAAGAGGTTTATTTGGCTCACAGTTCTGGAAGTTCAAAGGTATACCACTGGCATGAGCTTGGCACTGGTGAGGACCTCAGGGCAGATGGCATCATGAGGACAGGAGAGCGCCTGTGAGTGAGAGATCACATCTCAGAAGGGAAGCCCGAGAGAGACTGGAGTCTTGCAATCCCTTCCCAGGTCACGCTTCCAGTTAAGTGCTTTCACGAGGCCCCACCTCTGAAAGGTCCACAACTACTTCCCAACATCACCACACTGAGGACCAAGCCTCCAGTACATGAACCCTTGGGGGACAAACCACATCTGCACCATAACAGATGCAATAATTGACTCCAGAAGGAGGCCGGGTACCCCTTATCAATGGGCAGCTTGAAGTAGATTTTAGGTAGACCAGTATCTCCTCTTCTGACCCCACTTCCTGACTATCTGGAATGTCGGTGTCTTTGTCCACATTATTTTTACATCCCTTTCCTCCAGAGCCTGTGCTTCCTGTAGAGTCTTGGTTTTATTTTAGTTGCAGTTTGTTTTGTATGGCTGTTTCAAGAATTCTGTTTACCTCTTAGACCTTCCATCAAATCCTCTCTGGATTGTTCTCGTGGTCCTTTGTCCATTCTGATCTGATACTTATTTGTATTCATTGGCTTTCTCAATGTTCAAAGATTCTAAGGGGAATCTCTAAGTGGTTCTTAACAAACAGGTGGTCTTCCCAAATCCTATCAGACTTGAACTCAGAGTCCAAGTGTGACTCTCAAGCAGAGTTTGCTCTTTAAAAAAGCTTGTAATTATGAGGTAATTACAACCAGCCATTATTAAAACAAACTGATATTAAAGATATTGAAGAAAGAAAAATAAAATTTTAACAGTTCAATTTTAGTTTTACAGAGAAGATTAACATTAATACCATGGCCACTGATCATATTCAGCCAATAGCATAATCATTTCTAAGTTGTTATTCATGCTTTTAGAAAGAACTTCTTAATACTTTGCTTTTGTCTTATTAACTGTCAATCTTGACACTACTGAGGATTTTGCACACAAAAGAAATATGTAAATGTTACTTTTCATGACTCATTCCAAAGAAACTAAAATTATGGTTTAAAATTGGCCTAGTAAAATTATTTCTTTAAAAAAAAGAAAAAAGGCTGTACTACTACTAAAGCAGTGGAACAGCAGTAGCTTGGAAAATGGTTGATAAACAGAAGCATAGCTTTTTACACTGAAAAATAAGTTATTTCAAAGAAAACATCTTTTTCTTCTTACACATTGTTATGCTGTTGTTACTTCCTATCTCTATTTTTGTCACAATGGCATAATCTTAATTAGTTTACAAAAATTAATGGCTATTTTTATACCACAATGTGTTGTGTAAGAGATTAAAAAGTTTTCCTGTATTATCCTTGCCTACAATGGGTTTAGAAAATTATTAGGGGGACAAAACAAACCAGTACCAGTAGGTAACATTTTTGGAACACTTAATGTGTCAGGTATAATGCTGAATGCTTTACAATGATGAAGACTTTATTGCCAACCCGGCAATAACCCAGAGACAGGTCACACAGGTAAACACAGTGTGATTAAAGGGGCTGCTCCTGACCCCCACTAGAGTGAACTGGGGTGTAGCATGCACGGTACTGAAGCAGTACCACAAGGTCTGGAGTGACATGGGAATGCTCATTGGAGACCAGATGGTCAGAGCCGTCCAGTAAGAACCTGGGTTTTGAATGGGAAGCTGGAGGGAACAGAGACCTAAGTGAGAGAGAATAGGAAAAAGCAGATTCGCTGTGACTCTAGCAAGGCAATTGCAGCCTGCCACACATTGGGGAATTAAGAGTCATGTGGCAGGCATCAAGTGAAAAGAAATAGCCTATCGTTATGCTGGCCACATAACTTCAGTTCTCCAAACAGCTATAGGTTGTATTTTACTTTTCTTTTGCTTACACATGAATGTGATATCAATTGTAAGACTTGGCAAAAAGTTCTTAGAAAATTTCACATTAGCTCAGTGATACAGTAGAAAGACATAAGAGAAACTGCTAAGGTGGTTAGTTTCTGAGAAGAGAATTAGGAATCTGAAAGAAAGAAGGAAAAAATGTACTTTTCATTTTCTAATTTTATATAGTTTGCAATTTTTTCTTACTGTTTGCATCTGTAGTGTATTTGCCTGATATTTGCCTACCTGAATAGTAGCTCACCACCATTGTGAAGGAAAAAATTTACTAGTTCTATGCACTATTGATGCCTTTTACCCAAGCCACAGAAGCTATGTTTTCAGCATTTACATTTTTTAAATATACAACTTTTTTTTTCCCACAGATACCCAGGTGTTCTTCCTGAGGTCCAGGAGGAGAAGGGCATTAAGTACAAATTTGAAGTATATGAGAAGAATGATTAATCTGAAGATGTTTTCTGATTTATTTCCAGTTGTTCTCCCTCTCTCTAAAAAGATATGTATTTTTACATTAGAAAAAAAAGACTCCTGCCAGGCGTAGTGGCACCCCCCTATAATCCCAGTATTTGGTTTGTTTGTTTTGTTTTTGCGGTACTGGGGATTGAACGCAGGGGCGTTCTACTCCGCGCTACGCCCCCGGCCCTATTTTTTTATACTTTATTTTGAGACCGGGTCTCACGAAGTTGCAGAGGACCTCACTAAGTAGAGAGAGAGAGAGAGAGAGAGAGAGACAGAGAGCGTTCGCACGCGCATGCACGAGCTGAGGCTGGCCGTGAACCCGGATCCTCTGGTCTCCGCCTCCCAAAGTACTGGGATTACAAGCGTGCGCCACCACGCCCGGCCTAATCCCAGTATTTGGGAGGCTGAGACAGGAGGATTGCAGGTTCAAGGACAGCCTCAGCAATGTAGCAAGACTCTTAGCAACCTAACAAGACCCTGTTTCAAAACAAAAAAACAAAAAGGGCTGGGAGTATAGCTCAGTGGTAGAATGCCCCGGATTCAATCCTCAGTACCACAAAAAAAATAAATAAAAAGATTTGTGTTGACTTTCAATCTGTGGATAATTATTTTTAAGCAGTGTGTTTTTATTCTTATCAGGTTATATTAAATGCTATTTAGGAAACATTACTTGCTATAATTGTCTCAGTGACTACTCCCCAAGGCCAGGGTAGTATACCTACAAGACAGCCCACAGTGGCAGAGTTCCCTGGTAGTATAAGTTACACCAGGGCCCATAGAGATAGGAGCTAAACAGATTAGTCCAAAGGGCAGAAATGGATTATAAACAGAAGAGCTAGAACTCAGCTGTTAAAAGACTATTAGATCAAAGTAGGAACTGTGAATTATTTTATGCACATCACACCTCTGAACAAAATTCTTTTCACTCAGACAAAGAACCAGTAAGTTGCGAACTTCAAAATATTTCAAAAAGAGGGTAAAGAAGCAGGTAGGAGATTACTTAAGAAAAAAAATCCAAGACCTTTAAATTTTCCATTTCTGATCTTCAATGAGATTCCTGGGGATAGCAGTGATAGAACAAGAATAGACTGCTGTTTAAAAAAATAACTAATAAATTAAAATCATAATAGCTACAATTGAAAATTCAAAGAGATAATTGAGGATGGATATTGCTAGAAACCAAAATTAGTAAGTTAGAAAGTAAACTTTACCAAAAAATGAAAATTAAAATGTGTGTTACCTATCATGTTACCAAAGATTTAGAATATTAGGTATACAAAAGATAGAGCATTTTCTGCCTTATAAATTAAGACAGACTTTCTAGAGCATAAATTAGCAATATCAATTTGAATTCAAAATATTCCTTGGACCCAGAATTTCCCCTTCTTGAAGTTAATCCTGAACAAAAAGATGGAACCAAGATTTGTTGCAGCATTTTTTTTTTTGTAAACTTGGTAAGAGCCCAAATGTCAATCAATAAAGATATGAGTAACCAATATGTCTATAGAATTTTATATTCTGCATCAGTTAAAAAGAATGAGATATGAACAGAAAAATGCCAAACTTTGCTAAGTAAAAGAAACAGATTGTATATAACACCCAAAAATTCTAGTATTAATGTCTAGGAAAAAATATGCCACAAACAGTTGTCAATATCAGAGTTGATGTTATTTTCTGTCTAACACACACACACACACACACACACACACACACACACACACACACATATATGTTAGAATTTTTGAAAATGTGCTTATTTTCATGAAATCTTTTTTAAATAATAAATTGAGCCCTTATATTCAGCATTAAAATAAGCATACAGAACATGAAGAGTAAATTAGAATTTCCTAAAATCTTTCCTTTAATAAAGGGAGAAAAAGTCACACAGAAAAATAGGAATCATTACTGCATAAGAATTTCAGACCACAAGAAAACGGGTGCTTTCTGCAATGAACATAACCTGAAAACTATTAGTATGCAGAATTTATAGAACTCAGATATTGCTAAGAAAAAGAAGCCAATAGAGAAGAGGAAACACAAATGGCCAGTAAACAAAAGCAAAGATACACCTTCCCACTGGTAATTAGGGAAATGCCCGTGGAAGATAGTCAGGCACCAAGCCACACTCATCACATGTGGCATCCTCACCAGTACTTGACATTGTCAGACTTTCTAAATGATGACAATTCATTAAGGATAAAGATGCACATGTCCTTGAACTTGGTAGTTCCACTAGCAGATAAGTACCAAGAGAAAACCTACATATAATAGTGAAAAACTCAAAACAACCTGGTAGTCCAGAGATAAGAGAATTAACATACTACTGTCTTACATTAGGTTTTCCCAAAGCTGACCCCAAGACTAAAATTTCAGTGAAAGTTTATTTGGTAGGTCATACCAGAAGGCACCAATTGGTGAGTGGAAAAACCAACTGGGAGTATAAGAAGGCCAATTCGAGGTCAGTGAGCAGGTTGCCATTGGGTAACAAGCTCATTACTCCTGGGATACCTGGAAGTAGAGGGAAGAAGGCTGGAGTATTTATCCCCACTCATTGGTTGGGGGTCTCCAGAGTTGTCTGCTCCCTCCCCAACATGTGGGCTGAATACTCTCCAGCTGCTAGATAGAGTCCCAGGTGTTTGCAGTAAGAACCTGCTAGCTGCACAGGAACAATGAATGCTAAACACTCAAGGCAATTCCATGTTTGTGATTATGTGTGTAAGATCTTCATATATTTTACATAGTAAGAAATATATATAAAGCTGCACATAGAGCCAGGCGTGGTGATGCACTCCTGTAATCCCACTACTTGAGAGGCTGAGATGGGAGGATCACAGGTTTGATGCCAGCGTCAGCATCTTAGTGAGACCCTGTTTCAAAAAAAAAAAAAAAAATAGGGCTGTGGGTGTAGGTCAGAGGTAGAACACCCTCCAAGTTCAATCCCCAGTTCCACACACACACACAAAAAAGAAACTATACATAGCATATTTGAAATAATTTTTTTAAATATAGAAACAGGAAGACCAGTTAGAAGTTCAGGGTGAGAAAAAAAAAATGGTAACTTGAACCAGAGGGTTAGGCATAGTGAGAAAATGATTTGGGCTATATTTTAAAGTTGAAGGTAGCAGCATTTTTGGATGAGGTTTAATTTTGGTTGTAGACCAAGTTTGAAATGCCTTTAAAGAAGGAAGGAGAGAGAATAAAAGCAAAGGAAACTGAAAATAATGAAACCATGACTTTAAAATTCTAAGAAGAAAGCTCTTTTTAACTGATAAATCTACACTCAGCCAAATAAAGACAAAGACTCAGGGGTCTGCTCTATGTATTTTTACTTGGAAAGCTACTGGAGGAAATGCTCCAGCAAAACAAAGAAATAAATTAACCAAAAAGATAACCTGGGATTTAGGAAATATGATTCAATACATGCAATATTCCAGCTGTGTTTCTATTTGGCTTAAAAAGCAAACTAAAAATATTAATGGGTTGTTGACAGTTCTGGGGCATTTGGAAAGAGATGTTTATTGGAAATAAAGCAAATGTACACACAGGGTTGATAAGGGGAGGGGATTAGGCAATCATTCATTTGAGGGGGGCAGTACAAAAAAGGAAGTAAAAACAAAATGCTGTTTTTTCTCAAGTAATGTGATGGCTGCCTGACTCCCAAATCTGATCACTATTTGAGGACAATATTAGAGGAAAAGAGAATAATGGTGGTATAAAAGTTAAATCCTCATCTATCATATCAGGAAGTTGCTATATAATATATAAAATAATGAAAATAATTACTTGAGAAAAAAACACTAAAAGTTAAGTTACTGCTCTGAAGAATTGGGAGAGGTGGGGCAGAGGAGTGCTAGGATTTTCATAAGTTTTAAGAGGCCTTTAATAATGACATATATTAATGCATGCATTCGCTTGAAAAATTGGGGAAAACTTTAATATGGAAAGAGCCCTGAAGGTTATCACCAGAAGGAAAAGTCATGAGGAAGAGAAGCTCTTGCCCCTGTGTGGAACAGCTGAGGTCAGAAGGAGACAGAACCAGGGGGCTATTTTCATTATAAGACCTTTAGAACCTCTTGATTTTACTAAGCCATTTCCATGTGTTTCTTTAATAAAAATAATTATTTCTTAATAAAAAATTGCAGTAATTCATAAGTGCTGGCCTCCTTTTACTCTGTGCACCCCACATAAGATTTCAAGGAAACTTTGATGGCAATATATCCCCATGGTAAACTTAAAAACATAAAAAGGAAAGTGTAAAACTAGCCACAGGTCACACAAAAGCCCAAAGATCAATTGTTAGGAAACCGGCAGGATGTTTCCCATGGTTTGTTCATCTTTCATAGGGGATCAAGTCTCACTTTTTCCAAATTGATTCATGGAGTAGCATTACAAGGTGATAATTTGAGACAAAAATGTAAATAATAACACATATGTTCTAACATTCAGATTAGCACATTTTGTGTTTCTATGAAATTGAAATTGTATAACACCCACCTCCTTACAGGCACGGTTTCTCAAAATGTCCCTACTACACCTGCCTCAGGGACAAGACCCAGCATCTGCCTTTCAAACAACACCCTAGATAATTCTGAAGCCTGCTCAAGTTTGTGAAGCAATGACTGAGTGCTTTTGCACATCATATTCTAAAAAATGTTTCCTATCCCTAGGACATCTAAGTGAAGGAAAACATGTAAAATATAATAAGTCAACATGTATAAGATTAGAGAACATAAAATTATGAAGATTAAATTTATGTGTTACTGATCTATTAATAGACTTCAAAAATATGTAATAAAGATGCATATGGAAGTATTTCATATTAGTAACTCAGATACATAGTAAGCAAACTGAATGATAGAAGTCTTGGCAAGCCGGGCGTGGTGGCGCACACTTGTAATCCCAGTACTTTGGGAGGCGGAGACCGGAGGATCCGGGTTCACGGCCAGCCTCAGCTCGCACTCGCTCTCTCTCTCTCTCTCTCTCCCTCTACTTAGTGAGGCCCTCCGCAACTTCGTGAGACCCAGTTTCAAAATAAAGTATAACAAATAGGGCCGGGGGTGTAGCACGGAGGTAGAACGCCCCTGGGTTCAATCCCTGGTACCGCAAAAAAAAAAAAGAAGTCTTGGCAAAATGCATTTTAATAGCTGGGCTTGGTGGCACATACTTGTAATCCCAGTACTTGGGAGGCTGAGATAGGAGGGTCGCAGGTTTGCAGCCAGCCTCAGAAACCCTCCACAATTTAGTCACTATTTTATTCTTTTATTTAATAAAAGAATAAAATAGGGCTGGGTGTGTAGCTCAGAGGTAGAATGCCCCTGGGTTCAATCCCTAGTACCACAAAAAAATGGATTTTAATAGTAAACAAAAAATTACAAAGCACGTGACCTAATTAAGTAACATGACTTTGTGAAGGGAATATTGGCTGGCCAGCTGCTGAAAGGTTTCAAAAAAATAATTACCTTTCAAAGATTGAACCTTGTGATTAAAAATGTTCCTGCTGGGGGAAAAAAAGAAGTGCGTAATTATGTGAGTACTGGGAATAGATGTAGCAACTCTACAGTGAAAAGATATTATTACTCACAAAGGGATAGAGGCCAAACAGGAAAGAAGCCTTACAATCTACATAAAGTTGGGCTATTCCTGTGACAGAGGGGACATTATATTTGTGACCATTTCTTTCTTTTTTTTTTTTTTTGCGGTACCGGGGATTGAGCGCAGGGGCGTTCTACCTCCGCGCTACGCCTCCGGCCCTATTTTTTTTATACTTTATTTTGAAACCGGGTCTCACAAAGTTGCGGAGGGCCTCACTAAGGAGAGAGAGAGAGAGACAGGGAGAGAGAGAACGAGAGAGCTGAGGCTGGTGGATCCTCCGGTCTCCGCCTCCAAATATATTTGTGACCATTTCTAATGATCAGCCCTTTCTACTACCAAATATCCCACTTGTCAAACATCGTCTCAAGGATCTTCTTCACATCCTCAGTGGTTTTATTGTTAACCACTATCTCTATGACTCTCCACAATTGTTCTGCGGCCAGCCAAGTTAAACGTTTACCTCTAACCCTCACTGCACATATACTAGCTAAATTTTACCTCCCAAGCTCTGCACGTATGCAGCAGCATCCATACGTCCCACAGTACCCATCCAACAGCACCCCCCACCTCAAAAATGAATAAAAGCTGTGGACCAGTGTCCAGCTGGGCCTTCGCCATAGAGTAAGGTCCCCTGGCCTGCCCCCTCAATCTGCTCTGGGTCTGCGTCATTCTTTTCCCCTCAGGTGTGCTGTAGGACAGTCACCAACAGAATGTCCTTGAGTTCAACCCCCGGTATGGCAAAAAATAAATAAAAAATAAAAAGGGCTGGGGGGTGTAGCTTGGAGGTAGAATGTCCCTGGGTTTAATCCCCAGTACAAAAAAAAAAAAGCATACACCTCTGTATCTCAAACCTCTATCCATCACTCCATATCCCTTCCCCATGCCCAGAGGAAACTACTATTTTGGTTTGTTTCTCATTATAGATTAGTTTTGCCTGTTCCTGAACTTCATAGTAACAGGATCATTTAGGATGCATTTTTTTTTTTTTTTTTGGTCTGGCTTGTTTAACTCAGGATAGTTTATTTGGGTTTTGGCCATGTTGTACATATCAGTGGTTAGTTCCTTTTCATTACTGAGTAAAAAAAGATAAAATAAAAGCCAGGCGTGGTGGCACATGCTTGTAATCCCAATACTTGGAAGTCTGAGACAAGAAGATCGCAGGTTCACGGCCAGCGTCAGCTACTTATGACACCCTCCACAACTTAGACCCAGTTTCAAAATAAAAAATAAAAAATAAAAAATAGGGCTGGGGGTGTAGCTCAGAGAAGAATATCCCAGGGTTCAATCCCCAGTACGCAAAAAAAATAAATAAATAAACTAAAGCATGTTCAATGTTTTAGAGTTTATTTGGGCAAACAGCAATTCATGAATCAGACAGCTCCAAACCAAAAGTGGTTCAAGACTCCACCGCCAAGCAAATGCAAGGCTTTTTATAGGTTGAGCTCAGAAGCAAGGCAAAGAAAATAATTGCTTAGATGTGATTATGTTGTTGCCATATTCAGCAACTGGTGGTTTTTCAATCTCTGATCTCCCTCGCTAGCTATCCTAAACATGGCCATAAAGAATCTTCCTGAGCTGCACCTTGACTATGTTTCTGTCTTGCCCCCTTGGTCCTCACCTAGCTCCACCTTGAGGACCCTCTAAAAACAACATTGACCAACCTCTCCATTCTCAGAACTTACCATTTCCCCTCATTATACACAAACCACTCACCTCTTCTTAACTACCCAGATAGACCAGAACTTGGCCACTCCCATGCCCTTCCTAATGCTGTTCTTTCTGCCTGTAACTCCTTTTCCACATCCTCCAGTCTGTACCCTGCCTCTTCTCCAAAGCCCTGACCAAATCCAAATCGTACTTCTTCCACGCAGCCTTTCTTTTTAACTCCATGATAGCCCATAAGCACTGTTTTTCCTTATAGCTGTTTGTTATTCTCATCTACTCTCCTTTAGCAATTAGGAATGTTTGGAGCTGCAGGTTTCAGAAAATCCAACTGATAGTGACTGAAACAAATTGGAATTTTTCTGGCTCTGTGCTTCTCTTGGAGTTTCCTTAAGGCTAGGAGGTGACTACCACTGCTCAGGAGATGAAGTCCATGTTTCACCGTGAGAAGAAGAGAGGAAGGGAACAGTGTCAGGCATATATTTCCCTTTTGTTCAAAAACAAAACTTGCCTGCAATCCTACTTCCCCCAGCAGGCTCTCCCGTTGTATTTCAGTGGCCAGAACATGGCCAGCACATGGCCACTCCTAGCTGCAAAGCAGGCTGAGAATGTATCTTATTCACCTTTGTTCCCCTCAAGTTGTCCAGCATCTCAAAAATGTTGGAGGCTAGAAACACGGATAGATATAAATATTAATATACTGATATATTATAATATGACTAAGCATCATACCTATAGAGGAAATAATCAGCTTCCTGTGCCTCCAGCCACCTTCATCCTTTCCTCCTAAGTTACTACTGATTTCACACTATACTTGATAAAAAAAATTGTCAGACCATGTGACACATGAAGGCTCATAACACACTAACACAATGTTGGGGAAATTTTTCTGCAGATAATCTAGGATTGAAATGTCATGTTTAATTTCCATCATATATTTAATATCATGAATATAAATTATATATAGCATCCACATTTGGAGTTGACTAGGCCTTTCATGATACTAGCTACATTGCCATAAGTTGCATTCCCAGTCAACAGATGAAACAAACTTGATGTGCACTTTCTCTGCTAAAAGTGAAAAGCTGTATGATCCGCAACTGTGCTGGTTAAGGACTCACTAGCCGCCTTACCCAATGAACCTCAACAACTTAACACAATAATTTATTTTTTGCTCTCATGAACTGCAACACAGGTGTTTCTGATCAGCAAGTCGTTCTTCGGGTTGTGATTCAGGGATCCAGGCTCCTTCCATCTCATAGCTGCTATCTTCAACCAGAGATTTCAAGGTTACAAAGAGGAAGGAGTATGGAGGACCACATGAGGGAGGCTTGGTGGGGAGGGCAGGCTGGGAAACGGCATGCACCACTTTGCCCACATTCCACCTTGTTACATAACCATACCAATTGCAAGGAGGCTGGGAAATGCAGTCTAGCTGTGCACCAGGAGGAAGAAGACGTTTGGTGAACAGCTGCCAGCCTCTGCCATGCACATAGAAAGAGATGGATACCAGGCTTACAACTCGATTCGTGCTTCCTCCATTTCTCAATGTTTTGAATCTTTGTTCTGGGATTGAGAGATTTGGATGGCTGGTTTGGAAATACATCATGCTTCTAGTGAGGGTCCCTGACGTGTTTACAACTGGAAGACTCAGTGGAGTTAATACCTGTTTTTTAATAGTTGTGAGAAACATAAGTTGAGTGTGGGTCTTAGGAAAGAACTCCATATTCTAGGAAAGTGATTCACTCATGGGCAGAGACTAGATATCAGGCCGGGCATGGTGGTGCACACTTGTAATCCCAGTACTTGGGAGGCTGATACAGGAGGATCGTAGGTTCACGGCCAGCCTCAGCTACTTGTGAGGCCCCCTGCAATTTAGTGAGACCTTGTTTCAAAATAAACAAGAAAATAGGGCTGGGAGTATAGCTCAGAGGTAGAATGCCCCTGGGTTCAATCCCCAGTGCCACACACACACACACACACACACACACACACACACACACATAATAAATAAATAATGAATAAATAAATAGATAAATATTTCATCATAGAAAGCCTTTCTTTTCTTTTTTTTGAACATTATAAATTGGGCTTGGATTTTATATTGCCAATCTTCTTGTTGTCTATATCATCATATTTGCCAAAAGATGTTCATCAGTTGTGGAATATATTCTTGTTTGGCCTCTCCATCTAAACTAGGAAGACTCTCCTTGCATTACACAGATTTCTTCACATTCTGGCCTCAAAACTTACTCCTGGGTCTGGGAATGTAGTTTAGCTGGTAGAGCGCTCGCCTGGAATGTTCAAGGCCCTGGGCTCTATCTCCACTAACACACACACACACACACACACACACACACACACACACACACACTTCTGAACCATCTTTGTTCCAGAATGTAAGAATGAGAGTGGCGAGGGGGGAGTGTGGCCTCAGTTGGTGAATGCCTCTGCTGGTCCTTTATCACCAATGTGCTTCTAAGCACATCCCAGGCAGCCTGACAACCAAACATCTTTCTCACTTCCCATCTCTACTACACTTTGTGGCCTTGGGGTTGAAATTAAGAATGTTGTCAATTTGCTGAGTACAAACTCACAGAGGGGCAGAAAGCAGGCTCATCCAAATTGAACAGTTCTGAATTTCCAGCTTAAAACCTCAACTATAGGGCTCAGCAGTAGAGCACTTGCCTAGCACACAGGAGGCCCTGGGTTCAATCCCCAGCACCATGCATACACACACACACACACATAACTTTAATTATTACCAGTTATCATGTATGTGTGCTACATAAATATGATTGTACTGGTAAAGTTTTCCATTTAAAAAAACAATAAAATATGTATATTAAGAGATGTATTTTGCCAGGTACAGTGGCACATGCCTATAGTCCCAGTAATTGGGAGGCCGAGACAGGGTGGTCAAAGGTTCAAGGGCAAGGTAACTTACAGAGACCCTGTTTCAAAATAAAAAATAGAAAGGAAGCCAGGCGTGGTGGCGCACGCTTGTAATCCCAGTACTTGGGAGGCAGAGACCAGAGGATCCGGGTTCGCGGCCAGCCTCAGCTCTCTCTCTCTTTCTCTCTCTCTCTCTCTCTCTCTCTCTCTCTACTTAGTGAGGCCCTCCACAACTTAGTGAGACCTGGTTTCAAAATAAAGGATAAAAAATAGGGCCGGGGGTGTAGCTCAGAGGTAGAATGCCCCTGGGTTCAATCCCCAGTACCACACACAAAAAAAAAAAAATTAAAAAAATAAAACGGACCGGGGATATAGCTCAGTGGTAGAATGTTCCTGGGTTCAATCCTCAGTCCCGCAAAATAATAAATAAATAAATAATAAGTAAATAAATAATAAGTAAATAGGTGCATTGTAAGGAATTGGCTCATGCAATTGTGAGGGCTGGCAAATCTAAAATCTGTAGGGCAGGCCAGTAGTCTGGTAATTTGACCAGGAGCTGATATTGCAAACTAGAGGCAGAATTTCTTCCCCAGAAAACCTGCTCTTAAGGCCTGGCCAAGTTAACAGAGAAAACTAACCATCACAATAATCCAAGTAATTAAAACCATGACTATGCTATGTGCCTCCTTGGGTCACTCTGCTTTCACATTAGAAAGCTTCTTGGCAAAATGGCAACACACCCCTAAACACTAACATCACATTTGCTGATCTATCAGGATACTTTTAAATTTACTTTTATTTTTTATTGTTTTAAAAAAATTTCTTTTTGTGGTACTAGAGATTGAATCAAGGGCGTTATACCACCAAGCTATACTCCAGACCCTTTTTTTTTAATCTTTTATTTTGAAACGGGGTCTTGCTAAGTTGCTGAGGCCAGCCTTGAGACATCCTCCTGTCTCAGCCTCACAAGTACTGGGATTACACACACGTGCCACCATGCCCGGCTAGGATACCTTTGTAAAAGATCTATCACGATAACTGTGGTTCAATCTAAACAGAATGACATCCACATGCTAGAAGTTTTTGATTTATGGTTAGATCTTAATTGCCACCTCCTTCTCCATAGTTCAGTGATTTTTCAAGCTTAGATTAAAAATAAAAAGTGGGCTGGGCGTGGTGGTGCACGCCTATAATCCCAGTAGTTGGGAGGCTGAGACAGGAGGATTGCAGGTTCTAGAACAGACTCAGCAAGTAGTGAGATTCTCATCAACCTAACGAGACCCTGTTTCAAAATAAAAATAAAAAATAGGGATGGGGGTGTAGAATGGGGGGGTAGCTCAGAGGTAGAATGCCCCTGGGGTTCAATCCCCAGTACCACAAATAAATAAATAATAATAAATTTTTTAAAAAAATAAGAAGTAGACTCTAACTTTTATGATTGTCACCCCAAGCCCCCGAAATTCCAGCTCAAATAAGACATCTCACTCTTGCTTTTTATCAGTGCTTCCAAGTATTCACAACTTTAAAAAGCATTCCTCTTGAAAATCAAATCGGAAAATATTCAAATGGCTGGCCTTCAGCTCTGCAAACTTTGAACAATAATGTACACTGAGTGCAGTTTAGCAAAACCTGTTTCTTTTCATGGCTGCGGCTGGTGAGCGATTTCTGGGAAACGTTGATTGTAAGATAAATTCTTTTCAGTCGGCTTCAAAGGTGACCCCCAGGTAGGTAACATCAAGTAGAAGCATCTTTTCAGAGAAGTGAGGGGGTGAGCAAACCCCTCTGGGCTGCCATTGTCGCTGCCCAGCATCATGAACCTGCCCATTCAGCGCGTGAAAAGCATCGCCAGGCCCCACCAGAAGGACTGGAGCGCCAGCTGCCCCCGCAGGCAGGTGGGGTGGGATGCGAGGAGCTTCAGCGTTTTGTATTTTAACTTTTCAGCACAAATGCTAAAGCAGGAAAGAGGGCAGGAAAACAGTCAGGCTTCTACACGAGCCAGCCCTCAGATCCGTCCTTGAGTCATTCTAAGTGGAACGGGGTAATTGTCTCGTTGGAGACCTGCAGAACAGCTCGTGGGAAAGAACGATTTGTACCTGGAATATATTCATTAGCTGTGTGTCAAAAGGCCACACGTGGATAGAAACCATTATCTTGGCATTCTTTGCTCTCTGGCAGCCTTGAGACTTGAGGTGTGGAAGTCCTTGTGCCTGGTGGCCACCCCTCTCCCTCTCCAGCCCTGTCCAGCATGCAGGACAGCAGATGGAGGTGGCAGGAGGGGGTGGCCACAATTCCCGGGGATTTGGGTAGAAAGAGAGCAGAGAAGTCCTTGTGCAAACAAACGCTCCATTTAGGGCCTATTTTGGGTTTCTTGGGACCCTCCTACTAGCCTAGCTTAAATTGAGAGGGGATTTCGTTTGCCTCACTGGCTGTTTCTTCCCACTCAATTCACAATTACAGCTTTTCTCATTGTCATTAAAATACATTTAATATGCACTATTTTTTTTGCACAGTTTTCTGCTAAAATCTGCACAAAGACAATGTCCCTAGCTTCAAACAGTGGAAAGAGCTCTGGACTCAGAGGGAGAAGGCATGGGTTTCAACACTGGGTCCATCTTGGACTGTTCATTAAAATCTGTAGTTTCAAGGAACAAACACTAGAATCATCTCACATGCTTGGCAGGGCAGGGTGTTGACTGTAAAGATACACACACCAACTGAACTCTGCATGTGAAGGCCTTTGGGAACTATGAGACTCCACTCGGGAAGGGCGTCAAGTTGTGGTCTCATGATTTGAGCTGCATGCCCTATCCTAACTCTAGCCTACTATCTCCCAAAAGCTTTTATCAGGGATCTTACTATTAACTCTTCATTTTCTTAGTTCAGAGGTGAATAAAACTGATCCATGTCTGTCCCAATGGAATTGATCATCCAGAATCAAATAAGATCATGGCTGGAAAAATAAAACCCACCTTCTACCCACAGACCCAATGTTAGCATTCCTTCAATCATTCCTTCATTCATCAACGATTTATTGAGCATTTACTATAAGTCATATAGGCACTGGATAGCCAAAGATAAATAAGACATGGCTTCTGATCTCAAGGAACTGAGAGTCTATTTGAGATACCAACATTGAAGCAAACAGTGATGGTGGAAAGGCAAAAGTTAACAGGAAGAGCAGGGGATTTAGAAACGGGAACCTCAGTTTGGCTGAGAAAGTCAGAGGAAGGCTTCTCAGAGGAGACAACACCTGAGCTGGGCTTGTCACATGCACAGAGTGAGGAAAAATTATGGGCTTTCCTAGCAAAGAAAATGGCACGCAAAACTTGAAAGCTGTGATATTATGGTGAGCTCCAAGAAATAGAAACACTGTAAAATTACTGGAACATAAAGTTTAAGGAGGAATATGCAAAAAGAAAAAAGAAAGAGACATAAAGCAAGCAGCAGCTAGAAAAGTAGTAGAGGCCAAATTATCTGGTAGAACCTTGGTTCCCTTGCTAAGTAGTTTAAATTTTATCCCATGTCCCATGAGGAGTCATGAAAGAATTCAGAGTAGTGAATTAATCTCAGTAATTAACCTGAATCATCTCAGATTTACATTTTAGAACAAGCATCCCTGGGGAGAGAGCAAGGCTGGATGGAAGAGGGGCAAGACCAGAAGCAGAGGCAGTAAAGAGAGCTGTGAGAGTGTCAAGGAGAGATGACCAGGACCTGAAGTGATGAGACCTCAATGGGGAGGGAGAGAAGGCGAGCAGCCCCAGCGGGTTTTAGAGGGAAGAACTGACAGGATATGGTGGTCCTTGTGGAAGTGGGGAAGAGAAAGCATGAGAAGGTGACTGCCAGGTTTCTGGCTTGAGAGACCGGGGAGTGCACTGAACCCCAACAAGGGAGTTCAAAGGGGAAGCAGGCAGGGAGGCAAGAACTCCCCCTGGATAGGTGGATTGGATGTGCACCCAGAACACACAGAGATGCCGTGGCTCCCCACTGGGCTTGCAGGCTTGTAGCTCAGTGCAGGAGGCTGGGATGGAAGTCTAGGTGTGGAATGGTCATGATGTGGAGATACCTGAGACCATGGGTCAAGCAAAGGTGAGCGTGAGAGTGAAAGGACCCACAGTGGGGAGTGTGAGGTGGACCACTGGATGCAGGGCTGGGGGGCAACAGTGAAGGGAGACTCCCTCACTAGTTGGAAGACAAAACCTGTAACCCCTAAAACTAGCTGCTCACCCTCATCCTGCCACTTAGAAGTGTGCTCTGTCAGGGACACAATCATTCTTTTCTGACAAAGATTAGTGATATTTGTCTTAACTAAGAATTTATCCAGCCAAGGTTTAGGATAAGCTGTAGTTTCAATGTTTCAGAGGTGTGTGTGTGTGTGTGTGTGTGTGTGTGTGTGTGTGTGTGTGTGTCCATGCACACGCGCGTGTATTTGGTCTTTGAGGTAGGTATTCTTTGAGAGACTCAGTAATGGACTGTCTTCCTCATGCTCCATGAGATTCTGTCCCAGTCTGGAACTCCCATTGCTCTTGAAGGATACTTGACTAGCTCCGTTGTGGACACCAGAAACTGCACTGAGAATAATTTGTTCTCGAAAGGATTTAGGACACAGACTGATAGGTGGGAACTTTAATGAAGAAGGGACTAAAGACACAGAAGAGAGGAGATGGGGGACACCCTGAGGACCCTGGAGCCAGGTGAAGGAACTGGTGAAGGAAGCAGATGGCCCAGCTGTCTGCACAGGTTCTATGATACCCCTTCCCAGCCTATATCAAATCAGCCCTTCCACACATACATATAAACACTGTGCTAACTTCTATCACGTTTGATTAATTTCTCCTGTGCTGAACTTCATCAGACTTTTGAGTCTGGCTTTTATCTGATCTGTTTTTCAGCATAATGCCTATGAGATTCATCTTTATTGTTGCAAATATCAATAGTTTTTTTAGTTGTTGTGTTTAGTCCATTGTATGAATATAGCACTTTGTGTTTATTTTCCTGTTGGTGGATAATTGGGTTGTTTCCAGTTTTGAATTAGAAATAACTCCTTTGCGGAGCAGAAGCTCTTCAGTTTAATGCAATCCCACGTATGGATCCTCATTTTAATTTCTTCTGCCTTTAAGGTCTTGTTGAGGAAGTTTTTCCCTGACTATGTGTTGAAGTGTTGGCACTATGCCCTCTTCAAGTAGGTGCAAGGTCTCTGGTCTAATTTCCAGGTCTTTGATCCATCTTGAATTGACTCTTGTGCAGGGTGAGAAAGTGAGATTTATTTCCCTTTTTCTGCATATGGATAACGAGTTTTGCCAACACCATTTGTTGAAGAAGCTATCTTTTTTCCAGTGTATGTTTTGGCCCTTTTGCCAAAAATCATTTGGCTGTGTGTGTATTTGTTTCTGAGTCCTCTATTCTGTCCCATTGGTCTGTGTGTCTGCTTTTGTGCCAATACCATGCTGTTTTTATTACTATGGCTCTGTAGTATATTTTGAAGTCAGGAATTCTGGTGCCCCCTGCGTGGTACTTGTTGCTGAGAACTACTTTGGGTATTCTGGGTTTTTTGTTGTTCCAAATGAATCTAAGGACTGTTTTTTTTATGTCTGTGAAGAATGACCTTGGTAACTGAATGGGTATTGCATTGAATCTGTAGATCACTTTTGGAAAAATGGCCATTCTGATGATATTTATTCTGCCTATCCGAGAGTGTGGAAGGTCCTTCCAACTTCTAAGATCTTCAATTTCTTTTTTCAGTGTTTTATAATTTTCCTTGTAAGGATCACAGGTTCACGCCAGCCTCAGCTACTTAGTGAGGCCCTCCACAACTTAGTGAGACCCTGTTTCAAAATAAAGAATAAAAATAGGGCTGGGGGTGTAGCTCAGAGGTAGAATGCCCCTGGGTTCAATCCCCAGTACTGCAAAAAAATAATAATAATAATTATCCTTATAGAGGTCTTTTACCTCCTTGGTTAGGTTTATTCCTAAGTATTTTATTGCTTTGGGGAGATATCATGAGTAGAAATGTTTTCTGGATTTCTTTTTCAGTGAATTTATGGTTAGCATACAGAAAAGCTTCTGATTTTTTAAGATTGATTTTGTATCCAGACACTTTGCTGAATTTGTTGATCAGCTCTAAAAGCCTTTTGGTTGAGTTTGTTGGGTCTTCTAAGTATAATATCATGTCATCTGCAAATAGAGATAGTTTCAGTTCTTTATTGCGGTAACTCCAGCAGACGATCTACTCCGTGGTTCCTGCCACAGAAGGTCGCTGCTCCCTGCAGCTTCCTAATAACTACTCTGTGGTTCCTGCCACAGAAGGTCGCTGCACCAGGCAGCTTCCTAACAATAGTTTTCTCGCATGAAACAACACGAAGTCTGATACAGTAATTTGCAAAACAATTACATTTAATAATTGGGGGATCGGGAAGAAGATAGAGATGACAAATTCTCCTGGCCTTCTATAGCCAGGGCCTTATTTTTATAGGAACTTTAAAAGTTAATCAAACACAGAAATCAGCAATTATCACAGGTTACGGTAAAGAAGATCAGTGAGGCAGGCATGTGACAAACTTAGTGGAAGGAGGGATTAACCATTACTGGGTGGAGACGACATCAAAGACAGCACCTTAAAGATTACACCAGGTCCTTTGGAATGTGTCCGCTTGCGGACAGATCCCACCCAGCCAAATACCATGTATCCAAACTGGGCTGGTCCAAGATGATAATCTCAGTGTGCTTCTAAGACAGGCCTCAGCCCTCAACAATTCTTCTTTTGCTATTTGTACTCCTTTGATTTCCTTCTCTTGCCTTATTGCTCTGGCTAGAGTCTCAAGTACTATATGAAAAGGAGTGGTGATAGTGCTGAAGAACTTCTGTGCAGCAAAGGAAACTATCAAGAACCTCAACAGAGAGCTGACAGAATGGGAGATTTTTGCCAGCTAGTCCTCTGAGAGAGGACTGATATCTAGAATATATAGAGAACTCAAGAAACTCACCACCAAAAAAACAAATAACCCAATAAAAATTAGGCAAGTGAACTAAATAGACACTTCACAAAAGAAGAAATACAAATGGCAAATAAATGTAGGAAAAAATGTTCAACATCATTAGCAATCAGAGAGATGCAAATCAAAACTACCCTGAGATTTCACCTAACCCCAATTAGAATGGCAATCATTAAAAACACAAACAACAACAAATGCTGGCCAGGATGTGGAGAAGTAGTAACTCTAATACATTGTTGGTGGGATTGCAAACTAGTGAAACCACTTTTGGAAACAGTGTGGAGGATCCTAAGAGGAATGGGAATGAACCTACCATATGACCCAGCAATACCACTCTTGTGTATCTACCCAAAAGAATGGAAACCAAACTACCAGAGTAATGCATGCATATCTATATTTATAGCTGCACAATTTACAATTGCCAAACTATGGAACCAGCTGAGATGTCCATCAACAGATGAATGGATTACAAAACTATGGGATATGTACTCAATGGAATTTTACTCAGCCATAAAGAAAAACAAAATTATGTCATTTCAAGGGAAATGGATGGAACTGGAAGTGAGAAGTTGGATGTTCTCCCTAATGTGGGGAAGCTAGGGAGAAAATGGGGCATAAGAGGGACTCCAGACAAAGGAGGAGAAACCTTAGAGGAGTGAAGAAGGCGACCTAACTGAAGGAGACAGGAGGGGGGAAGAGGGAAACACCTCAATGGACATTATATACATACACAAACTTATCAAAGTCAATCACTATGCTGAGCACAGGAGGAAGGGAGGGGGAGGGAATAAGGTGGGAACTGGGGGAGGGCTCAATGAGTGCTGTGTGCATGTATGCCTCTACCACCCTAAACTTCATCAAGATATATGATTACAATGCACCAATAAAATAAAAATAAAAATAAATAACTCCTATAACCATGTTCAGTAGACACAGGCACGCTTCTCTTCAGTTATAAGCCTGGGAGTGGATTTGCTGGGTCACTGGTTAAGCAGATGGTTAGCTTCAGTAGATACTGTCCAATAGTTTTCCAAAGTGGTTATACCAACTGTACTCTAACTACAATAAACGAGAGCTTTAACATTTCCATAATAGCATCAATTCTTGGATTTGTCATCTTTTGAATTTTATCCATTTTGATGGGTATATATGTCATTGTGGGTTTAGTTTGTATTTCTCTCATAAATAATGATGTTTAACACCTTTTAATGTATTTATTAGCTATTTGGATTTATTTTTCATGAGAAGCCTCATGTCTCATTTTTTAAAACATTTGGGTGTCTTTTTCTATATGGATTTGTAGAGTTGTATATATATTCTGGATATCTGAGAACATTATCAAATATAAGCACTAAAGCCGGGCGTTGTGGCGCAAGTTTGTAATCCCAGTACTTTGGGAGGCAGAGACCGGAGGATCCGGGTTCGCGGCCAGCCTCAGCTCTCTCTCTCTCTCTCTCTCTCTCTCTCTCCCTATCTCTCTCTCTCTCCCCCTAGTGAGGCCCTCTGCAACTTTGTAAGACCCAGTTTCAAAATAAAGTATAAAAAAATAGGGCCGGGGGTGTAGCGCGGAGGTAGAACGCCCCTGCGTTCAATCCCCGGTACTACAAAAAAAAAAAAAAATATGTATATATATATAAGCACTAAAGCTATCATCTCAATCTTTGGCTTTCTTTTTACTTTCTAGATTATATCTGCTGATTTTATGATGAGCAGACATTGTCTATTTTAATGAATTTCAACTCATCAGGTTTTTTCCTTTTATAGTTATTTTTTGTTGTTTCTTATTTATTTATTTATTTGCAGTACTGGGGATCGAACCCAGGGGCATTCTACCTCTGAGCTCCACCCCCAGCCCTATTTTTTATTCTTTATTTTGAAACAGGGTCTCACTAAGTTGCGGAGGGCCTCACTAAGTAGCTGAGGCTGGCCGCGAACCCGGATCTTCCGGTCTCAGCCTCCCAAGTACTGGGATTACAAGGGTGCACCACCATGCCTGGCTGTTGTTTCATTTTTAGAAACATTTGCCTTCCTAAATCAGGAAGACTTTCTCCTCTCTTGTCTTTTAGAAACTTTATTGTTTTACTTCACATATACAGGTCTGCAATCCACCTTAAGTTAATTTTTGTATACAGTGTGAGATAGGGATCAAATTTGTTGTTTGTTATTTTATAATATAAATATACCATTGCTCCAGGACCATCTATTGAAAAAGCCACATTTCCCCCTTTGAATTGCAGTAGTGTTTTTTTGTCATATATCAAGTAACTGTATATGTTTGGATCTGTATATGGACTTTGCTTTGTTATTTTTTTGTCTATTTGTCTTTTCTTGATTCAACACTGCCTTGATTATTCTAACTTTATGGTAAATAATTTTGCATGCGTGTGGTGCTGAGTATTGAACCCAGGGGCATTCCATCTCCAAGCTACACCCCCAGCCCTATTTTTTTATTTGGAAACAGGGTCTCACTAAATTGCTGAGAGCCTTGATAAGTTGCTGAAGCTGGCTTCGAACCTGCAGTTTTCCTGTCTCAGCATCCCAAGTACTGGAATTATAGGCATGAACCACCACACCCAGCTATATCTTGAAATTTTATGTTATACATTTTCAAAATTTGTTCTTCTTCAGTATTGCCTGGCTTATTCTAGGTTCTCTGTAGTGCCACATAAATTTTAGATCACTTTGCCAATTTCCACAAAAGTACCTTTGGGGATTTTAATTATTGGGATTACATTAAATCTAGACATTAATTTTTGAGAATTATATCTTTCAACTTATTGAACTCTTTTATAAATGCCTCTCATCAGTATTTTATGGTTTTCAGTGTAGAAGTCTTGCACATCTTTAGTTAGGCTTATTGGCAGGAATTTAAAGCTTTTGGATGTTATTAAAATTGATTTTTAAATTTTATTTTCACTTTTTGTTACTAGCAGATAAAAATAATGTTTGCATAATGACTTTATATATAAAAAGACATTGCTAGATTCATTAATCTAATAGTTTGTGGATTCTTTGGGGTTTCCTTTGTACACAATCATGTCATCTGTAAGTAAAGACACAAGGAAAGAAAGGAGATGCACAAAATGCTAACAATTCTTGAATCTAAACACAGAATTATCACATGGTACCCCACAAATATGTACAATTTGATGTGTCGATTAAAATATATAAACTAAAATGAAATAAATGAATGGAGGTTCCCATGGTGTCCACGGTGCTGCGTGACCCAGCCCCACCTTGAGCGTGTTTGACCTGTGACGGCTTCTGGATAGTCAGATATGACAAGGATGATAGATGCACATGATTATGTGATTAAGTTGCACAAGACTGTAGCCTCTGTTCTTGTGGAGTCTCTCTCTCTCTCTCTCTCTCTCTCTCTCTCCCCTTTCATAAGCTTTGATGAAGCAAGAGCCATGCAGGGGACTCCAGGGCAGATTCTGTGGCAATCAGCTAGAAACTGAAGCCCTTAGTTTTATAGACACAAAGAAGTGAATCCTGCCAACATCCTGAGTGAGCTCTGAAGTGGATCATTCCCCAGTGGAGCCTCGAATGAGGCCACAGATCTGAATGACACCTTGTACAGTCTTACAACACCCTACCAACAGCACTCAGCTAAGTCATGCCCAGGATCCTGACCCACAGAAACTGAGATAATAAATATATGTTGCTTTAAGCTACTAGGTTTATGGCAGCACTGTTTTGTACCAATAGAATGCTAACACAAGATGTGATGGCTAATTTCATGTCAACTTCACAGGGCCATGGGTGTGCTGAGATACTGGATAAGCATTATTCTAGGTGTTTCTGAGAGGGTGTTTTAGATGAGATTATGATTTAAATCAGTAGACTAAAGCAAATTGTGCTCTTTAATGTGAGTGGGCCTCATCCAATCAGGTGAAGACCTGAATAGAACAAAAAAACTGACCGTCCCCCGAGTAAGAAAGAATTCTTCCTGCCTTCAAACTGGGCACTGGCTTTTATCCTCCTCTTGGATTTGAACTGAAACATCCGTTCTTTCTGAGTCTTTGAGCTTGCTGGCCTTTGGACAGGAACTACAGCATGGGCTCTCTCCTGAGTCTCAGACCTTTGGACTCAGACTGGAACTGAGCCTTAGGATCTCCTGGTTCTCCAGCTTGCCAGCTTGCCCTATAGATCTTGGCACTTGTCAGAATCCATGATTGCATGAGCCAGTTCACATCAATCAATCAATCCTATTGGTTCTGTTTCTTTGGTGAACCTTAATACACAAGGATATACAAATGTCATTATACTACTAGGCAAACCTTTATTTAGGTTTGAAAATATTCAGAATAAAAATTGAGGACAATGTTTTGAATTCATCAGGTGTCGGAAGACGATAGTTCAAAGAAGGCTCCTAAGAAGATTCACTGGACTTCTGCCTGCCCTCAATCTCAACTCTCAACTCTCTCCCTTACCTTCTGTCATCAGTGAATCTAGTTTATTTAATATTGGATTTTAAACACACAATAGACACTGTGGTTAAACATAAATAATAAATCTACCCCCTCTTGTAGTAGATTTATGCTCTATAAACATTACACTGATAAAGTTTAGCTTTAACCTTTGTTCTGTAAATATTTCCGATTTTATTTTTCTACTGCCACATTATAAAATAAATGTCAGTCTAAATGCAGGCTTTTTTTTGTAAAACTCAGCCGCTCCACAGATGGCCTCTAATCCATAGTCATAAAAGACAGGACTGCATTTTTTTTTCTGGTGGAAAATAATTTCAAGAAGCTCTTCTTCAGTTTCCACCAGAACATAATGTCACTCTTGATACTGCAGGAGGTCAGTTAAATGAATTCAGACACTGTGCACCCAGAGATATCAAGCAAACAGAAAATTAGAGAAAAGCAACATCTTAATATAGCCGCTTTCCCCAGAAACCCTGATAATTATATAATTATCCAGGAACAAAAAGCTTTTTTTTTAATCAAATAGCTTTTTTGCCTCACGTTGCTTTCTCTGATGTGACTTGATGAATAATTCTATAAGAAAGTGAACAAGGTCAACCAGAGGCAAACAATGCAGATATGCCTCATATTCATTTTATGAAATATATACCTTAAGGGAACCTATGACCATTGACTTTAGATTGTTAAGGAGGCCTGCCACACAAGATAGCAATGGTTCTCTGCTTTGGGTATATATTAGAATCACCTGAAAGCTTAAAAACACTGACGCCTGAGCTCCCATCTCCTCATCACAGAGAGTCCAGTTTGGGTCTAGGGTGCGGCACGTGCACCAGGATTTTTGTTTCCCTGGTGATTCTAATATAAAACAAAGGTCTAAGAATTATTGAAGTAAAGGCTCAATACATATTATCTAAGTGAATTTTTTACATATTCTTAGATTACATTCAGAAACTAATTTTGAGCAGCTTAGTATGAATCAACTTTAAAAGTTCCAACAATGGTATCCTATGATCTAGGGTGCTTGTGCTATACCAAAATAAAGGAAAGAGAGAGGGTCAAAGGAGAAAGGACTCAACATTTTGTGAGATTAAGAATAGCTCTAGCAAAAGAAGGTGTTGAGACTGAAAAGAAAGGACCTGAGGACATGAGAGCTGCCTTCAATTCTCTGAAGGGCAGGCCCAGGGCAGGATCAGGGGCTCGGATAATACCCAACAGAAGCCAGACTTGGCATACTATTAAGACTTTCCTAAGCAGTGTTGTCTGGGGGTGGACTTGGATGCCTTGATATTGGAGTGCTTGGTCACTATAGAGATTTGGACACTGGCTTTTTGACCTCTAGGCCAGGTTGCTACAAAAGAAACCCCTGTGCCAGGTGCTATATCAAGCATACATGTTCTTTTTGGCCATCCACTATCCCTTTGATCTTTTCTTAGTGATGGTCTTCCAGTTTTTTTGTTTTGTTTTGTTTGAAGGGCTGCTCTTCCCCCACTCTCAGACAGTTCTGATAGAGCAGGACTCCCTATCTAATCTCAGGAGGAACCCCCATGCGCTCCCAACCAACAGGAAAACTGTAGTCTCCCTGCACCATGCCTGGCCCAAGAATGAGCAAGTAACCCAAGTTGAGCTGGTCAGCCAATGACATTAAACTTCCAGATTTTTGTTTAAATTTTTGAAGACTCTTTTCTCACTAGATTTAGTTCTGGGAATGTGGTACAGAAAATATAAACTCAGACATAATGAAACAAAGAGATGAAAATTTCAATATGATCTTACTAATAGCCTTAAAGAGATTTAAACAGATATTATAGCAGTGAAAGAAGAGAATGACACTATAGAAAAAGAATATTCAGATTCCAAGAAAGAGTTCTGAGAAATGAACAAATATGCTGTTAGTAATAAAAAAATCATTTATGAAGTTGACAGATAAATTTGAGGAAATCTTACCAAAAGTAGAACAAAGAAACAATGAGATGAATAATAGAGATTCTCTCTCTCTCTCTCTCTCTCTCGCTGTCTCTCTCTCTCTCGCGCACACACACACACACACACACACACACACACATGCATGCACACACACTATTAATCAAAGAGAATTAATCTAAAAAAATAGGAGACCCAAAAAATAGAGAAAATGAAAACAAATAAATTTTAAAAAACATAACAGAAAAAATTCCTAGAATTGAAGAACAGGAATATTCATAATAAGAGGTTCTACCACTGAAGGCACAGAAAAAATAAGTATTTTAAAAACACATCATCATTGTCTCTGAGGATAAATTCATATTATTATAGGACTTAGAAGAAACTAAAAATTAAATTGTAGCAGTAAAGAAGGGTTATACCCAGACTCTGGAATACAAGTACCAATAATGTCTGAGGCCTGGTCTTTGTCCTATGTATTACGCTTCAACAATTAAAAATGTTAAGAATATTATACAAATGTTAAAAGAACTTGATATTTTAAGGATTTTTATTTTGTACTGGGGATTGAACCCAGGAGCATTCTTTTTTTTTTTTTTTTTGGTACTGGGGATTGAACTCAGGGGCATTCTACCTCTGAGCTACACCCCCAGCCCTATTTTTTATTCTTTATTTTGAAACAGGGTCTCACTAAGTTGCGGAGGGCCTCACTAAGTAGCTGAGGCTGGCTGCAAACCTGCGATCCTCCTGTCTCAGCCTCCCAAGTACTGGAATTACAAGCATGCGCCACCACGCCCGGCAAGGAGCATTCTATCTCTGAGCTACACTCCCCTTTTTATTTTCTGTGTTGAAACAGGGTCTTGATAAATTGCTGAGGTTGGCCTTGAATCTGGGCTCCTCTGGTTTCAGTCTCCCAAGTACTGGGATTACAGGCCACCATGCCTGGTTTATTTTAAGGAATTCTATAGTGCTTCTTTTGTAAATATGGCAACAAGATCCCCTGGTTTATGCGAGGGAGGAGACTGGACTTTGGAGAGGACACATTCGACCTATGGCACCATCTGACTGCATATAGTTCTCTACATAGGACTAGCAAATTTCTCAAGATGACTTTCAGAAGCTCGAAAATTCCCTTGATAAAGGACTGAATACAAAAATTAGACAATGCTACAACTGCATAAAAAACACATCTAAAAAGCGGCGTTGATGGCACATGCGTGTAATCCCAGTACTTGGGAGCTGAGACAGAAGGATCCCAGGTTCCAGGCCAGCCTCCTCAGCAACTTAGTGAGACTCTCAGCAACTTAACAAGAATCTGTTTCAAAATTTTTAAAAAAATTTTTTAAGGGCTGGGGGTGTGGCTAAGAGACAGAATGCCCATGGGTTCAATCTCTATATATGTATATGTAAAATATACATATATATATAAAATGGCCAACCATGACCATCATACAACTAAAATGTTTTGATAGTATGTTTCTATTGATGATGCTTTTATTCACTCACAATTTTTCTTAATACTATGTTGGTTTTGCAATTAAAAAGTTTAATTCTTTTTCCTTTAAGATAATTGGCCCCACGTACAAAATGATGGCTTTAATTCATTTTGTTTACTCTCATGACATGTTCCAAGATGGTTTTATGAAGACCTAAGTGTTCCATTTAGTATTAGGAAGAAGTAAAATGTTAAGGGATGTTTAAGCTCTGTAAAGTTGAATAGAATACCATTTGAATGACAGGATATAATTACAGATCACTAAGGATATGGTACAAAATGTACCCAATCCCACCTCTTCATACTCAGCTGAGAACAGCATGCCTCAGTGAGATATGAAATTAATGGAATACTGAAAGAACTAATAATTTGGGAAGAACCAAATTTTCCTGGTTAGAGCTATCAGAACTGGAAGAATTATTACTAAGATTTAATAAAATCTCTATCAACCATTATGGACTACAATCTGTACTTCTCATGTGCCATTTAATTTTTTTATTTTCATTTTGTTATTTTCCAATATTATTTGTCCAAATAAAGCTAAAAGTCACCAGGTGTGGTGGCGCAGTACTTGGGAGGCTGAGAGAGGAAGATCAGAGGTTCAAGGACAGCCTCCGCAACATAGCAAGACTCTCAGCAACCTAGGAAGACCCTGTTTCAAAACAAAAAATAAAAAAGGGCTGGGGGTGAAGCTTGGAGGCAGAATGCCCCTAGGTTCAATCCCCAGTACCATAAAAAATAAGTAAGTAAATAAACAAACAAAATTATATGTCCCTTATTGGTAAATATCATATTTTGTACAGTATATCTCTCTGTCTTAGTCTGAGTTTCCCTCGAAGCAGAACCTCAACAAGGTCCGAGAACAGAATTTATCTGGGATGTGATCCTAGGAAGCAGACTTTAGGGAGTGGTGACAGTGCAGCAGGAGGGGAGGAAAAGGTCTTTAAAGGGTGTACTCTCAAGGTCACTATTTCCGGTAATAGGAACCTGGCTGAAATCCCAGGTGGTCCAAAAGGATGTGGCCTGAGGTCAAAAGATTCCCGGTGGCAGCTTTCTGAGTCCTGTGATCCAATCCAGTGCCCCCAAGCTCCCTGCTTCAAGCAGTGACATCATCTAAGACCATCTGAGGAAGAGTTGCACTTTTCATTTTATAACTCTATTCCAAGATCTCATTTTATGTTGTCATGTGTCTTTGTAGCCAGTCACCAGCACCTTCTAATGCCAGCGTAACCTAAGCAGGTATTCTTATGAGGCTCTAAGGGTATCTTAGGAATCCCAAAATAAGCCTCGGGCTGAGTCTGGATTCAGAAATCTGAACGTGGGCCCCTTCTCTGCACGCCACTTTCTTCTCTCTGCAGGGTTTTAAATGAGCCACCATGCCATGCGAAACAGGGATGAGAAATGGAGAGGGGAAGTTGAGTTGCTGGTTGTAGATTCCCTAGAAGGCTGGTTACATCCTGACCTTCCAAAACTTTATGAACCAGTAACCTCTCTTTTCTACCTGAGCTACTTTGCGTTGGGTTTCTGTCACTAGTAACCCAAATCATCTTGGCTAATACTGCGTTCAGAAGCTGTGGGGTTTGGACTGAGTTTGGAAAGTCAGGAGCTCTTGCTAACCCGAGAAGAAGGGGTGGAGGAGGGAAAGCCTAGAAGAGCAGCCTGTGCAGAGCGTCGAAATGGGGAGCCACTTGGGAGAGGAGCAGGGAGAAAGGCTTTGGGCTCTATCCCCAGAAAAATTATACATGCCAACAAATAATTGCCCAATGAAGGGGGTTCAGATAGACTTCAAGGTTGGACGAATACTTTGGCCTTTGCTCACTGGCGGTGCTTGGATGTGTGTTTTGATTCTATGACTTTGTTGTTGTTGTTTTGTTTTGTACTGGAGATTGAATCCAGGGACATTCTACCTCTGAGCTACACCCCCAGCCCTTTTTATTTTATTTTTTTTAAACAGTGTCTAGCTAAGTTGCTGAGGCTGACCTCAAAACTGTGATCTTCCTGTCTTGGCCTCCCAAGCACTGGGATTACAGGTGTGTGCCAGGGCACCCAGCTGATTCTATGACATTTTATACATTGTTACTATAAATGCTGCACTGCAGATCAGCTGGCTGCTCCTTGGATTCTTTTAGGGTATAGCCATATTCTTCATCCTACAACACATCTCCCTTTCTCTCCTCACCCTCAGAGCCCTCTCCCTAACTCCAGCTTTAGTGGGGTGTCAGTCAGGCATGCAATGCTCATTGCCTAGGCTGAGATAGGTATTCTCAGCAATTCAGAGATAGAAAGAAGTTCCAGGACTCCAAAGAGCTGAGAATCTTGCTAAGAAGGCAAAGCATATAAAGAAGTTGAAATAACAAAGCATGTAACAGTCGAAATGACCACTACTGTCTTAGTATTGTAGGAGCTCACACAAGGCACACACCTTAGTGAGTGATGTAGTCAGTCAACGGAGGATTTGAGCTGGGTTTTATGTAAGAGTTAGAAACACAGAGAGAAGAGAGGGCAGGAGAGGGGAAAGGGCCAAAGCAAGCTGAAGATCAGAAGAAGGAATGTCCATTTCCAGGACTGGAAATGACCTGTGGCTCCACCCACACTGGTTAACTCCTCACTAAAGGGGGTTCAGCACATCAGGATCCATTAAGATGTTGGAAATGTCTTGCAGATCTTTTTTAAATTACAGTTCAGTTGCTGCCTTTCCTAGCACAAGAGCTTGAAAACTGTACAGAATTCCCTGGGAGAGAATAATCAATCTTCACTAGGATCAAAGAACACTTGAAAGTCAGCCACCAGAAAGAGGTTCTAATGGGAAAAAGGAGGGGTTTTTTTCCCTCTAAGAAGCCTTGACACATAGATATTTTTATTAATATAGAAGATATAGATTTTTACAGATATAGGTTATATTACATTAGTATGAGGGCCTCATTATCCATTTTACCATTTCATGTTTAAAATGATTCCCTTTGCCAGGCATAGTAGCACATGCCTGTAATCCCAGTACTTGGGAGGCTGAGAAAGCAGGATCACAGATTCAAGGACAGCCTTAGCAATGTAGTGAGACCCTGTTTCAAATACAAACAAACAAAAGGGCTGGGGATGTAGCTTGGAGGTAGAATGCCTCTGGGTTCAATCCCCAGTACCACACACACACACAAAAATAATAATAATAATTAATTAAATAAAATTATTTCCTTTGAGTTCGAAGCAAAACTAAAGTTTACATTAATTACTAGTTATTTTTTAGTCCTTAACCTCCCCAATCTCCTAGAAATTAAACATTCTCAATTTAAACCCATACACGATCAAGTTGTCCTATTATGCTGTGAATAGCGATCATCGCCTAAACATTACTTTAATACAGATTATAATTTCACCATTTCCTCACACTGTGATATAAAAACACTCACCAAAGATTGTCCAAGTCTTAAAAATATTTTTTTTAATATTGTACCTCAATCAGGTAATCAGTTCCTGGTTTTCTTTTTCTTCTTCTTCTTCTACATGTTTATTTAGTAGGAGCTACAACCTACAACCGCAACGTTATAGGAGTGGTTCCTCTTTCAACCCTTTGTTCTGGTGTAGGATGCTAAACCTTCCCCAGTAACGCCTATCTCAGTTTGGGCAGGATTTTGTCTCATCTTTTCACGGTACCCTCATTCCCTACGCAGTTATCATCCTGCTTTGGAGACAGTTTCCTTTTCCTCGCAGATCCTTAACTCATCTAACAGCATAAAGTAAAAAAAAAAAAATAGTCAAAGAGGATCTCTATTGGGCATGCTATGGTTTGGATAAGTGTCCCAAAGGCCCATGTATTTAAAGACTTGGCCCCACAGTGGTGCTACTAGGAGGTAGTAGAACCTTTAAGAAGTACAACCTAGCGAGAAGTCTTTAGGTCACTGGGAGTGTGCCCTCAAAGGGGACCGTGAGACTCTGATTCCCTCCTTACTCTTTTTCAAGCTCCATCCATGAGTTGAGTGGTTTCTCTGCCAAGCACATCGGCCATGATGTGCTGCCTCAACACAGGTCCAAGTAACTGGGCCAATCGATTACCGACCGAAACCTCTGAAACTGTAAGCCAAAATAAACTTTATCTCTTTTTAATCGATCATTTATGAGGTGATCTCAGATACTTATTACAGTAATGGCAAGCTGACTAATAAAGAGTATAAATCAAATGAAAAACAAACATCAACTGAAAATGACAACTGCATGTGGAAGGGATGAGTTATTCCAAAGTGTACCAGTGCTTTCAACATGTCCCATCTGCCAGGAATGTAGCATTAAACTCATTGTGATGCCTGAGAAAGCAGTTTTATTTTAAAATCTCTATTTTCAAGTCTAAATGAATCAAATTTCGTCCTGCAAAATAATTTAATAGTTCTCTTGAGGGGTTCATGCAGTTAGTATCTGCATGTCATGTGAAGTAAAAACTCAAAAAAAGAATAATTCTACCTAATGACCAGACAGTGACACTGACTGGCGATGTATCCAATTGCAGCCTGATCCCCCTTGGCATGTTGACACCCAGACCAAAGGAGGAGGGGGCCCAAGTTCCTCAAGTTGCAGCTGTATTCATGAGGGTTTTAGAAGAGTGAGAAGCTCCTACAAGCTTTGGGGGGAGGCAAGAAAGGTGTTCAAATTCTTAGACTCCTTATCCATACATCCCTGGGGACAAGAGGAGAAATTCAGGCTTGGCTCTGAGCTACCCTGTCCCCTTCCTTCCTTCCTTCCTTCCTTCCTTCCTTCCTTCCTTCCTTTCTTTCTTTTTTTCTTTTTTTGGTGCATTATGGTTATATATAATAGCAGAGACTACCCTATTTTTATCCAGCAGCTTCTCCACACCTGCTCACACTTCATGTGTGATGTATGGCCATGCTCTTGCCTGATTCTGTGACTCTCCACACCTTTATTTGTGTGTGTGTGTGTGTGTGTGTTACTGCAGATTGAACCTGGGGGGGGTGTTCTACCTCTGAGCTACACCCCCAGTTCTTTTTTTTAAAAAACAGGGTTTCACTAAGTTACCACTGGCTGGCCTAGAATCTGCAATCCTCTTGTCTCAGTCTCCCAAGAACTGGAATTACAAGTGTGTGCCACTGCACCAGGCTTATTTTTAATTTTTTGAAACAGGGTCTCACTAAGTTACCATGTGCTGCCCTCAAACCTGCCATCCTTCTGTCTCAGTCTCTCAAGTACTGGGATTACAGGTGTGCACCACCGCACCCAGCTCTCCCCACCTCTTTACCAGACACTTTATGATCTCAGTTCTGCAAACTAAATACTTATCTTGGCCACCCCCTTCTCTACCCTGCCCATCTTTCCAGGCAAATAACACAGCTCCCCAGGAGTGGTGTCAGACTACCATCTCTACTCTTTTAATAATTAGCTATGCAATTTGGGGTAAATCATTTAGACGTTCTGAACCTCAGCTTTATTTGTAAAATGAGGTGTTTGGATGAAATGGTTTCAAAGGTTGCTTTGAATTCTAAGAGACTGTGGCCTGTCCTTGATTAGTCCTTTGTCCACAGAAAGGTTCAGTAGCAATTAAGTGTACTGAACAAACATGTTAAAACACAATATTTTTTGTATAATATATGCTTTCCTGTCAGTTGAACCCTTAAAGTAACTGCAGTTTTGCTGGGCGTGGTGGCGCATACTTGTAATCCCAGTACTTTGGGAGGCAGAGACCGGAGGATCCAGGTTCGAGGCCAGCCTCAGCTCTCTTTCTTTCTCTCTCTCTCTCTTTCCCTGTCTCTCTCTCTCTCTCTCTCTCTCTCTCTCTCTCTCTCTGTCTCTCTACCTAGTGAGGCCCTCCGCAACTTCGTGAGACCCGGTTTCAAAATAAAGTATAAAAAAATAGGGCCGGGGGTGTAGCGCGGAGGTAGAACGCCCCTGGGTTCAATCCCCGGTACCGCAAAACAACAACAACAACAAAAAAAAAACTGCAGTTACGCCCGGCTGTAACTGCAGTTTTAAATGAATCATTCCAGCCGAGCATGGTGGTGCATGCTTGTAATCCCAGTACTTGGGAGACTGAGACAGGAAGATTGCAGGTTTGCAGCCAACCTCAGCTACTTAGTGAGGCCCTCCACAACTTAGTGAGACCCTGTTTCAAAATAAAGAATAAAAAATAGGGCTGGGGGTGTAGCTCAGAGGTAGAATACCCCTGGGTTCAATCCCCAGTACCACACCAAAAAAATAATAATACATAAAAAATAAAATGAATCATTCCTGGTCTAAAATTGAACCAGGTCCTAAATTAAGGGGTTTTTTTCCTTGTATAATACCAGGTATCTTGTCCTCATATGGAGTATGAAACAGCCAAAGCTTCTGCAAATAATGAAACCAACATTTGGGAACTTATCCAGAAAAATAAATTATTGGAATAATACCAAATGTCTCAAAAAATCTAAAAAGACTGGAGAATTGCCTTGGAAACAGGAGCTCAGGTGTATATAACACAGTCAGGTCCCCACCAGAGACTTGGTCAGCATGGTGCGCTGGCCCCAACATCATCAGCCCTGTACACTTGTCACCATCTATGAAGTCTCAGTCTTACTCAGCCATCTCTGGCCTCCTTATCAGCCCCGAAGATCCCAAGTGCTAGGAAAGAGCAACTAATTGGCAGAGCCTTACTTGGATGTCCACACGCAGATGTCCACACGTGGGTTCATGGGGCCTAGAGGGTGATTGTCCACTCCTCTCCAATTTCCAGAGCCAAAAAGTGAAAGTGGAAAGGTGTGATACCTTGCCTCACCCATCATAAGGGTCATGGTCTACACTCCTGTAACAAAAGACGGTAACAGAGAAAAGCATGGCAGATTTATTTAATCAATGTTTTACATGATGTGGGAGCCTTCAGAAATGAACACCCAGAGACCTAGGGGTGAATGTCCATTTTTGTGCCTATTTGTGTGGGGGGCAGGGGTCGCTGGGGATTGAACCCAGGGGTGTTCTACTACTGAGCTACATCCCAGCCCTTTTTAAATTTTTTATTTTGAAACAGGTCTTGCTAAGTTATGGCACTTTGGCCTCAAACCTGAGATCCTCCTTTCTCAGCCTCTCAAGTACTGAAATTACCTTTATGCTTAATTTTGATAATGAACTCATTATTATGGACCTGTCTATTTAGATTCTTCTTGGCCTCTTTGTGAAGCTTTCTTTCCTCCCTGGTATGGGGCAGAACTACCCTGAAATGAGGGTCTTTGAAGGAGAAAGGAGAGAGTGGTCTTTCTAGATTTTATAGCTTGATTTGGTGGAGGGGCAGGTTCTAGTTTCTATGGCCCGCCTTAGAAAAGAGGAATTCTGGTTTCTATGACTCACTTTGGGGGAGAGAGAGAGATGAGAGATGGGAGGAGAGCAAAAGTTCAGAGAGATTTGCTACTGAGGCTTTCCTATCTCCTTTAGTTGGAAGTACTCAAACCACTGTACTTCAGGGTATCATTTTCTAAGCTCTGACAGAAGCAGGATTCTGGATCAGTGGAAACTGATCTCAGATTTGCTGAAATAGGGTATTTGGATGCTGGACAACCAAAAATGACAAATGTTCACAGTTTTCTCACTTATTACAAATTTCACACATTGTGAAGGCATATGTAAGATGTTTCATTTTGCTATGGACAGGTTTATAGACGATCAAATTATTCTAGCATTACTTCATGTCTTCATTGATTTACATGAATAGTAGTTGCTTCTGTTAATAAAAAATATATTTATCAGTATAGTGACTAATTTATTGGGCTGGCTTTTCATATTTATATGGTTTCTCTGCATGACAAAATGAGTAGAGTGAATAATGAGTCGCCAGAAGAAGAAAAAACATGCATTCTAATGTGAATTCACTTCTAATGTAAATATAATACCCGGTATTTAGTAACCTGGTTCAAAGTTCTTCACAAAGCTGATATTGTTTTCCCAAGACATTGCATTGTAGTTTTATAGGTTAGCAGGATATGTGAGTTACATGGAATTCTTCTCACAAAGAAAAGGCTTACTTGGCTCACGGTTCTGGTCTAAAGTGGAGGGGCTGCATCTGGAAATGGCCTTCTTGCTGGCAGAGTCCAGAGCAGGAGCAGGGTATCACGTGCCAAGAGACAGGGAGCCGGACTTACCTGGAAGGTGGTGACAGATGTCTGAAGAGACACCAGAGCCAAATCCTCTCAGTCTCTCCCCAGAATACACCTACAAAATCCCAGGAACAATTCTTCCACCTGGAAAACAAAAGTGGCAGCTAACCCCACCCAAGCTGACCCCAATCGCTGCCAAAAACAGAAGAGAGTTTTGTCCAGGAGCTGAGCGCTTGAGACAGACCTTCTGAGTAAAGTGAAGCCCACAGAGGGGGACTGGACTGAGGAACTGCAGGGCATCATCACCCAAAAGGCCTTTTGTTTTGTTTGTAAGATATCCGGAGACCAACCAAAGAAAACCTCCCGGGAGAGAAATAAGCAGTCAACAACCCAGAGTCCTCCACCTTTGACTCCACACTCCTCCTCACGCCAGTCACAGTGGCTCACAATACATTATTTATGAAATCGATTTGGTTGCATGTAACAGAGACCTTCAAACAACAACTTCAATACGATAGCAATGTTTCTCTCCACGTAAATGTCCCTCCTCTCTTCACTGATATGTATGATACCTGCTGGTCCTTCAGGTTCCGCTGGAAATGTCACTTCCTCTGAGAAGCCTTCTCTGATGCCATCTAGACAAGCTCATGTATTCCTGTTCTCTGTCCTCTTAGCACCTTCTAACTTCTCTATGAAAAAAAAAACATACTTTTTGTTATAGGTTATTTAATTTTTGCTCACACAGAGGGAATAGGGTGGGATTGGAGGGAGGGCTAAATGTGCAATGTGTGCATGTATGATGTTCATACCCTGACATATATCAAAATGTATAATTACAATGCACCAATAAATGAACATAAAAAAAGAATTAGTACCCCAAGTATAGGACCAACACTCCAACATATAGGCACAGGTAAAAACTTCCTCAATAAAACCCCAAAGGCACAAGAAATTAAAAGGAGGATTAATACTTGGGTTTGCATTAAACTGAAGAGCTTCTGTGCAGCAAAGGAAACTATCAAGAACCTCAAGAGAGAGCCAACAGAATGGGAGATCTTTGTCAGCTACTCCTCTAATAGAGGACCAATATCCAGAATATACAAAGAACTCAAGAAACTCGCTGCCAAAAAAACAAATTACCCAATAAAAAAAATGGGCAAGTGAACTAGACACTTCACAAAAGAAGAAATACAAATGGCAAATAAATGTAGGAAAAAATGTTCAACATCATTAGCAATCAGAGAGATACAAATCAAAACTACCCTGAGATTTCACCTAATTCCAATTAGAATGGCAATCATTAAAAACACAAACAATAATAAATACTGGTGAGGATGTGGATAAGTAGGAACTCAAATACACTGTTGGTGGGATTGCAAACTAGTGCAACCACTTTGGAAAACAGTGTGGAGAATCCTCAGAAGAATGGGAATGAACCTATCATGTGACCCAGCTATACCACTCCTGGGTATCTATCCAAAAGAATTGAAACCAGACTACCAGAGTAATGCATGCATATCTATGTTTATAGCAGCACAATTCACAGTTGCCAAACTATGGAACCAGCCAAGATGTCCATAAATATATGAATGGATTACAAAATTATGGAATACACACACAATGAAATTCTACTTAGCCATAAAGAAGAACAATATTATGTCATTTGCAGGGAAATAGATGGAACTGGAGAATATTATGCTAACTGAGATTAGTCAGTCACAAAAAGTGAAAGGTCAGATGTTTTCCCTCATATGTGGAAGCTAGGGAGAAACTGGGACACAGAAGGGACTCCAGACAAAGGAGGAGAAACCTTAGTGGAGTGAGGGAGGGGACCTAACTGAGGGAGACAGGAGCGGAGAGGAAGACTTGAAGAGGGAAACACTTCAATGGACACAATGTACATACACAGACTTATCAAAGCCAATCACTGTGCTGAGCATGAGAAGGTGGGGAGGGAGAGGGAGTGGGGTGGGAACTGGGGGAGGGCTCAACGAGGGCTGTGTGCATGTATGCCTCTATCACTCTGAACTTCATCAAAATGTATGATTACAATACACCAATAAAAGAAAAAATAGAATTAGTGCCCCAAGGGTAGGGATTGTGTTTACCTTGCTTCTCACCGTGTCTCCAGACAGCCTTTCTCCCCACTGTACATCACAGGTACCGAATTTGTTGCGTGTTCTCAAGGGTGGCAGGAATGGAATATTTCTGATTTATTATACAAAAGGTCATTGCTCAAATTTCTGTTTTTTTTTTTTTTTTGCAGTACCAGGGATTGAACCCAGGGTCATTTTACCTCCGAGCTACACCCCCGGCCCTATTTTTTATACTTTATTTTGAAACCGGGTCTCACGAAGTTGCGGAGGCCTCACTACGTAGCTGAGGCTGGCTGCGAACCCGGATCCTCTGGTCTCCGCCTCCCAAGTACTGGGATTACAAGCGTGCGCCACCACGCCCGGCTCATTGCTCAGATTTCAAAAGAGTAAACAGTATAAAAACCAAAACAGCAAGCCAGGCATGGTGGTGCATGCCTGTAATCCCAGTATTTGGAAGGCTGAGACAGAAGGATAGCAGGTTGGAGGCCAGTATGCAGTAAGATAGCAAGATTCTGTTTCAAAACAAACAAACAAACAAACAAAAAAGAGCTGGGGGTGTAGCTCAGAGGCAGAACATCCCTGGGTTCAATTCCCAATAACACACACACACACACACACACACACACACACACACACAGAGCAAAATAGTAACCATTAATGCCCCTAGCATAACTGAAAATTTCAAAGACAGCAAGAGCAAATATTTCCATCAGAAAGATCTTAGCTTATAAGGCAGACGTCAGCAAATTTTCTGTAAAGTGACAGATAGTAAATATTTTAGGCCATACAATCACTGTTGCAAACTATTCAACTCTACCCTCAAAGTGCAAAAGCGACAATAGACAATATGTAAACTAATGGTGAGATCATGTTTCAGTAAAACTTTTATTAGTTGGCACTGAGATTTGTATCTTGTAAAATTTCAGGTGACATAGATATTCTTCTTCTTTTGATTTTTTCCCAATCATTTAAAAACATAAATGCATCCTTAGTGCATAAGTCATGCAAAAGTAGCCAGCAGCTGAACTTGACTCAGGGACCAGTTTCCCAATTTCTGCTAGAGAGCACATTTTTGGCAGAGAAGATTCTCCAGCTTTGGTTAGTTTCTTTAATCCCTCTATACATTCGGTGCAATTTATACTCACAAGCACCCACTGTGTGCCAGAACATGGCAAAGATGGCTAAGACCTGGAGAGGGAAAAAGCTTCGTGACAAGATCGCATCTGGAAGGTATGAAATGAGTCAGGTACTGTGTGCACCCAGGAATTGGCTGGGCCCAGGACAAATCCCTCAGGGAGTCATTGGAAGCCCAAGGAGCCTGGTCAGGTTGAGGGACGGCCCTCAGGGGGCAGCAGAAATCATAGTGTGAAGGGCAACCAATGAGGATGATTCACACGGCTGCTCCCGACAATGCAGCAGTCAGTGTCTTCATGTTCTAACTTTCAAACCAGTAAAAACTGTTTTCTGAAGCTACTTGATTCGTTTTCTGTTTCTAATTTGCCAATCTACCAGGCTAACTCTGGGAAAACTGGGTTGCGTTGAAGGAATTCTGAGAGGGGAAAGTGCCATCGTGGGCTCTAGCAAAGGGAGTAAATGTCTTCCCAGGGGCCCTCGTTTACAAAGGGAGTCATCGTATGAAAGCAAGAATAAAATGATCATTTCAAATACTCATTAGATTTGGGGAAAACTCTGGGCTCCTATCAAGCACACAATGTCCTCCCTCAATCCATATTAAATAAGAACCCCCTCATTTTGTACTTCAAGAGACAATTACTAAACAGTATACCGCCTCTTTCCTTTTGGCTTTTTAAATGGAAGTCTTGTTGGAAATCATGAATAGGAAAATAATAAATTACTCATGCCAACATCAAATACGGGAGACAGGAAAAATGAACTCATGTTACAGGATGAAAGCTGAATTCTCCTTCAATAGGTTACAAAATGCCACGCTGCTCACCCAACCGAAAATTCAAGATGAATCTCTCCGAGTGCCTCATATTAAAAGATACTATCTTGGGACATCGAATACTCAGGAAATGGAAGTGACATTCATCTGCATGCAGTGATCACCTCCCTCAAGCTGACACACACACTGTCCGATGGGAGATGAGCAGCCCGATTGCTGGCGCCCAGATGAGCTGTGTTGGGCGGAGGCTCAGGCAGAGCACTGCAGCCCTGCCTTCCTCTCTGCCCACTCCATCCATCACCCTTCTCCTTTCCCTGACCATAGCATTAGGAGATAAGAGATTCAAATGCAGGCTGAGTGCTAATAGGTAATGGATGTGCATATATTACAGGGCAGAAAAAAGCAACACCTCAAATTAATCCTTCCTTCCATTCTTCCTTTCTCCCTCCCTTCCTTCCTTCCTTCTACTGGGGATTGAGCCCAGGTGCATTCCACTTCCCAGCTACACTCCCAGCCCTTTTTTATATTTTGTTTTGAAACAGGGTCTGGCCAGGTTGCTGAGGCTGACCTCAAACCTGTGATCCTCCTGTTTCAGCCTTCCAAGTACTGGGATTACAGAGGCATGTGCCACAACATCTGGCTTAATCATTATTTCTTGATTAAGTATTACATCTAGGTGGTTCAAATTTCAACAATTCCAAATAGATACAGAATAAAAACAAAACAAGACTCCCACCACCATCCTCCAGACTCAGTTCCCTTTTTTTATACATGGCCAATATTATTAAATTTTTTAAATAGCCTTTCAGAAATATTTCATGCATATTATAAGCAAATGTTTTTAAAGATGTGTGTGAAGGACCCCGTTTTCAATCCCAAAGAGCCATATTAATATTCACCTACCATGCAGTATTGACAGACCAGCTCCCAACCACAGATGACCTAGCTTAGTGATTGTGGCCTAAGGACCAAGGAGTAGACATAAAATTCATATCCTACTGCTATTTGGGAGCCTTCCAAAGGATATTAGGAAGGCAGTCTTTTCTTCTTTTCTGGCCACTTCTCCCTCCTCCTCATGGTGAGGGTATGGTGAGCTCCATGGGGCACAGGGCCATGGGGAGTTGGGGTTTGGGGAGGCTGAGCACATCAGAGTCTAGAAGCTCAGGAGTTTGATTTTTTTTTTTTTTTTTTTTTTTTTTGCCATGGGATCTTGCTAAGTTGCCCAGGCTGGCCTGGAACTTGTGATCCTCCTAAGGCTGGTGGATTTCAAGCGTGGCTCTCACTACTGATCTTTCTAGCACATCAGAAGCATGTCTTTCCTTCCTGGAGCAGGGAAGCCATTCATTCCCAAAGATGAATCAGAAAACTGCTGGCAGAGCCGGGCGTGGTGGTACATGCCTGTAATCCCAGTACTTGGGAGGCTGAAACAGGAGGATCACAGGTTCCAGGACAGCCTCAGCAACTTAGTGAGACCCTCAGGAACTTAGTGAGACCCTGTTTCAAAAGAAAAATAAAAAGGGCTGGGAGTATAGCTCAGAGGTAGAATGCCCCTGGGTTCATCTCCCAGTAACATACACACACACACACACACACAGAGAGAGAGAGAGAGAGAGAGAGAGAGAGAGAGCGAGCTGGGGAGAGGCTCATGCAGAAAACATTGGACGGTGAGGGGGAAGGGAAGACCTGAAGAGATGGGTGGAAAGAACCAGGAAGAAGAAACTATGAATATAAGAAGCAAAGGAGGTTTCCCTGCTGCCCTTCCTGTCCTAAGGAAGACCTCTTCCAAAAAAGATAATAGTCATTGTATTGGGATTCTTAAATAAAAAAGACCTTGAGAAATGTATTAGCACGTTAAGAGCCAAAGCATTTTCCCGTATTTGAAGGGTGAGAGGATCTGAGGTCAAGGCCGGTTGAGGCAAGAAGAGAGCTCCACGCAGGGGGCGGCCGGCGGACTGGCCTGAGCGGCCTCCTGCAGCCCCGCGTTCTGGAGCCAGAGGCCCGAGCCTCGGGGCTGAGCCCCAGTAGACGCAGGGCGCGGGGTAGCGCTTTGCCCGGGGTCCGCCGCCACTGTCCTGGAACACGCTGCTCCAGGGTTGCAAAAACTGTCTCTGAAACTTCTGCCTTAAAATTTCTAGCGTCACCTTCTGCTCACCTCGTGCTCATCTCTACTTCCACCAGGTAAACAACAGTCTCCAGGAGGCTGCTGGTGAGGCCCCACTCGCCCCACCGGAAGCCAAGCCCTGTACCCTGGTGACCCCTTCTCCCCTCGATTCTCTACGACAGATCTGGAAAGACCATCAAAAAGCTCAGGGAGGACCTGTCATCGGAGGTTGATGAATAAGGATTGCTCCTGAATTCTGACCACTGAGGTCAGAATTTTTTTTCATTGTTTTATTGATTTCCTGAAGGAAGAGGAGGAAGAAGGAGAAGGAGGAGGAGAAGAGGAGAAAGAGGATGAGGAGAAGGAGGAGGAGGAGAGGAGAAAGAGGAGGAGGAGGAGGAGGAGGAGGAGGAGGAGGAGGAGGAGAAGGCATTCTAAATAAAAAGAGATTTCTCAAGTTTTGTTTTGGGGTGGAAAAAGAACCCCACACTCTAAAACTGGTTAGGATATGTGTTCCTAAATTCCAGATGTTTATTTTTCAAAAATGGAAGGGAAGAAAGAAAGAAAGAAAACAACAGGGAAGGTAAGGAAGGAAAGAAAGGAAAGGAAGGGAGGGAAGGAAGAAACGATGGAAGGAAGGTTTCTTCCCCTGTAAGGTGAGGCTGATAAGAGCTGGGAAGACTGAATAGGATAATGCATGTAAGATGCTTACCTGTGCCAAACACACGGGAAGCACTGAATATCATTAGTTTATTTTTGTTGTTGTTTGTTTGTTTTTTGCAGTACTGGGGATTGAACCCAGGGGCGTTCTACCTCCAAGCTAGACCCCTGGCCCTATTTTTTATTCTTTTTATTTTGAAACAGGGTCTCAGGAAGTTGCAGAGGGCCTAAGTAGCTGAGGCTGGCCGCAAACCCAGATCCTCTGGTCTCTGCCTCCCAAGTACCAGGATTACAAGTGTGCGCCACCACACCCGGCTATCATTAGTTTTTCTGTTTCTTTTTTATATACTCTCAGACTCAAAGAAAAGTTATAAGAATAGTAAAAAGAATTCTTACATACCTTCATCCAGATTCCCCCCAGTGTTCCCATTTTCCCCTCTCCCCTTCTGGCTAGCTATCACTAATTTTCAAATTAGCACTTAAGTTTTTATTAAAGTAAAACATGTACACGAATTTTTAAGGCCAAATAACTGCACTATGGCAGGGCCTATATGGAAAAACACTCCTACCTCATTTAATCTCTTTTAATTATGCCTATTTTCAGTTTTTTGTGATGACTCCATATTTCTAATAATGTGCTTATACTATTATTGTATGGGCTAGCCATTCCGATGGTTTTTTGTTTTGTTTTGTTTTTTTACTTCCTGCAATGACAAATGAGGATTTAGCTTGCTTGCAACATGCCAAACACCTCCCAAGTTAGGGATGGAGACAAGAGGGCACATTCTTTCAAATGGCCTCTTCCTCAGCTATTTTTATGATATGTTTTAGTCACTTAGTAAGCCCTTTGTGTGTGTGTGTGTGTGTGTGTGTGTGTGTGTGTGTGTGTGTGTATGGTTCTGGGGATTGAGCCCAGGGGCATTCTACCTCCAAGTTACACCCCCAGACCTGTTTTTTACTCTTATTTTGAAACAGAGTCTCACTAGGTTGATGAGAGTCTCACTACTTGCCCAGGCTATCCTCAAACCTGTGATCCTCCTGTCTCAGCCTCCCAAGTACTGGGATTACAAGCGTGCGCCACCACACCCGGCTTAGTAAGCCCTTTACATGGGGAAATAGTTGTTCATCTTGGGGAAATTTTCTTGGATTTTTTTTACAATTTCCTCCTGTTTCCCATCCTCTCTTTCTGTAATTCCTATTGGTAAGATGTTGAATATTTTAGATTCATCTTCCATGTCTTTTATTTTTTTTCTCTTGCTATTCTCCCCCTCTTTTGTGGGGACAGCTGCACTTTCTCAGAGATGACTTTATTTTTAGCTAACCTTCTCATGAGGTTATCCACTCAGGTTCAAAAGGCTTTTCTTATTTTCTGATTATTTCTTTTTCATAATATCCTATCTTTATCTTATGGGTGAAATATTGCCTATATTATATTATATATTTTCATTTGTTTTCTTCTTCCTACATTGTTTCCTCCAATTTTTTATATTTCTGCAGGGTTTTTTTTTTTGGCAATGGAGATCAAATTCAGGGTCTGGTGCATACCAGGCAAGTGCTTTACCACTGAGCTGTATCCCAGCCCCCAAATTTTGATATTTCTGTTTATTTGGTTTAATCTTTTATATTAGAAACTTTCCTCATATGTCAGAAAATCCTTGACGGTCAGCTCATATTTGAGAGAATGAGGGACTAAAAAGATGTTTGGAAACTCAGAGCACGTAGGAAAGGCTTTTGGACAGCAAATTTCACTGAAGGGTAATCTGAGGGCCACTTGCAGGGAGTCTCTCTCTGGCAGAGAAGTCTGTCCTCAAGCTATCTTGGGATGCAGCAAGAGAGTGGCCAAATCATCCCTTAACATTTATGACTCCCATATTAGCAGGACAGACTTTGTCCTCCCATCCCAACCTTCCCTTCCCTCTCCTGCTGTGGTCATTCAGTCCTCACAGTCCCACCATCAGTCCTGAAGCAGATGGTCCCTGGAGCTGGAGGATGGAGAAGAACATGATATGGTATGGGGAGCACTTTCCACTGGGCACAGGACTTGTCCACAGTGAAAGATATGACATGCTAGCCACTGTCTTCCTGCTGTTGCCAACTCCAAGTGTTAGCCTATCAGTGCTATTATAATACAATACCACAGGCTGGGCAATTTATAAACAACGGGAATTTATTTCTCATAGTTCTTGGGGCTGGGAAGTCTAAGAGGCTTGGTGTCTGGTGAGGGCTGCTCTCTCTGATTCAGGGTAAAGCCTTGTTGCCCCATCCTCTGGAGGAGATGGACACTTGTGTCCTCACATGGCAGAAGAGCAGATAGGTGAACCCACTCCCTCAAGTCCTTTTACAAGGGCCCTAATTTCATTCATAAGGGCCCTGCCATCATGATTTAATCAACTCCTAAACACTTCACCTCTTAACATTATCACATTGGCAATTAAGTTTCAACATATGAATTTTGGGGGACACATTTTCACCATAGCACCCCACGAAGGAGGGTTGACCATCCCTAATGTTTCACTTGGCATGGGTGCCCCCAGCCCAAGCAACCCAGATTCTCATTCTCTGTATGAAAGTCCCTTGCCCCAGACAAGGTCATGGTGCAAGATGGTGGTGGCCCGACACAGTGTTGAACATTAGCTCTCTCCTGACTACCAGCCCCCCTGGCTCAGCACCCAGGTCACCAGGGAAAATCCTCCAGTGAATTGTATCTCAGAGCTTCACTGTCCTTTTAGGTCTCTCTCTTTTTTTTTTCTTCAGTCCAGCCTCTAGTTTCCATCCAACATGTCCCAATACCTTTCTGATTGGTATAGTAAATGGAATAGTAGACTGCTAAGGAGATTCACATCCTAATTCCTGAAACTTATGAATGTGTTATACAGCATGTCTATTTTAGTCAGCTTTTCCATTGCTGTGACCAAAATACCTGACAAGCACAACTTAGAGGAGGAAAGGTTTATTTGGGCTCATGGCTTCAGAGGTTTCAGTCCAAAGTCAGTTGGCTCCAAGGTAGAAACTGTGGTGGCAGAGCACGTGGTGGAGAAAAGACATTCTCACGCTGTCATGGTGGCAGGAAGCAGAGAGTTAGGAAACCAGTGACCAGGGACAGATATAGTTCCCAAGGCCACACCCCCAGTGACCTACCTCCTCAAGCATGATCTGCCTGCCTAAATTATCATTAATAAATCCATTTAAATTATGAATCCTTCAGTGGATTTATTATCACTGCTGAGTTTACAGCCCTGATTCAATTAGTTCACCTCTAAATATCATTGCACAGGGGACATACTTTCAATGCATGAGTCTTTTGGGGCCATTTTAGACCCAAACCATATGACAAAAGGAATTTTGCAGGTGTGATTAAGATTTGAGATGGCAGATTATTCAAGTGGGCCCAGTATAGTCACAAAGGTCCCCATAAGAGTATGGCAGGAGGATCAGAGGGAGAGAAGGAAAAGAGAGAAAGAGGGAGAGAAGGAATAAGGAGAGAGAGAGAGAGAAAGAGAGAGAGAGGTTGATTGAGATTTGACCATGGAGGAAGGGGCCACGAGCCAAGGAATGCAAATAGAAAAGGCAAGGAAACAGATTCTCCCCTAGAGCCTACAGAAAGGCAGCCCTGCAGACACCTCGATTTTAGCCATATAAAACCCAATTTGGACCTCTGACCTCTAGAACTATAAAATAATAAATTTGTATTGTTTTAAACTACTACATTTGTGGTGATCTGTTTGTGAAATAAGCAGCATTAGGAAAATAATAAAATAGTAGTGAAAATTGGATTATCCACTTTGAATATCTACAGAAGCTGAACATATGCCTACTTCATGACTCGCAATCCCACTCCTAGGTATGTACCCAACAGAAATACATATATATGCTCACCAAAAGACATGTACTATCAAGTTCATTGCAGCATTATTTGTAATGTTTCAAACATGAGGTATATACACACAATGGAATACTGTACAACAAAAAGAATGAACAAACTCCTACCACACACAGTATGTATTTCTTAAATATAATGTCAAAGGAAAGAAGCCAGGCAATAGGATATATTCTGTATGATTCAGTTGCTAAAAAGTGCAAAAGCAAGCAAAACTAGTGTATGCTGTTTGAAGCCACTACTCCCCCAAGGTGGGGGGGGTCTTCTGGAGACTGGTGATGATGTTCTGTTTCTTGATCTGAATGATGCTTTGGTTTGTGCAAAACCACTGAACTGGGCAAATGTGCACCTTTTGATATGTATACTATACATAGATGACTTTAAGGGGGAGGGCACTGTGACTTCATGCAAATTTGCCCAGTCATTTCTGGGACCCTCCAAACAAATGGGTGGGGCAAAGGGCAATCCAGATCCAGGATTCCAACTCCTTAGAGCCCACCTCTAGGGTAAAACGTCCTGCAAACTTGCTTCATACAGGTTTTCTTAAAAGCCCATTTTAGTGGGCTATTGTCCTAAATAAAGGGAGCCCATCCAGAGATAAATCTACTTCCTCCTTTGGGGACTCAAAACTACAAACTAGTTTTGATTGACATTATCTAAACGACAAAAAACATTGATCTTTTCTTCATCAGACCTTTCAAGATAAATGAACAGTTAAAACCATTGCCTTACTTAATTTCATCTTTCTTGATCTCTCGGTGAAATTTAATATATAAAATGTACTTTAGGAAATTCTGTAAAAGGTCATATTAAGCTTTAGGAGTAGTGTAATAGAGTTATAAATTCATAAAAATGAAAACAAGAATGGCTGCTCCCACTAGCACTCCAACCTGAAGTGAGGCTTTGGCTTTCCCTGAGGGCAGAGGGTCCGGCGAGGGCAGATTCGTGGACCAGCAGCGTGGATACGAGTTGAGCAGAAGGCAGGGTGCGGGCGCGGGCCAGAGGTGTCGGGGTGTTGTCTCTCGCCAATGGGGAGACCCTGCCGCCCTGGCTCTTGGACTAGTGGGCCCAGCCAAAGTGGGGTGGCCGGGGGGGGCGGGGCTTGTGGGCCCGAAGGCGGAGCCTCGGGGAACAGGCGCTGGCCCCGGGACCCGACTGGCCGGCCGCCCCCACCTGCAGCGCCCCCGGAGCGGGCGCGTCACTCGCAGCGGAAGCGTCTGGCGAGGTGCGCGCCTCCCCGCTCCCCTCCAACGCTCCGCGCCCGCCGCCGCCTCTCTGCCGTGCAGGGGCGGGGATGCGGCGGCACCGAACAGGATCTGAGGTTCCAGCAGCCGAGGAGCCCAAGACTACCATCCAGCTCGGACGGCGCCCTGGGGCCACGGGCACGGAGGGCAGCCCGGGGAGGCGACAGGCGCCGCTGCCAACTCGACAGCGCGTCCCAGGTCAGTGTGCAGCGCCGGCTCTGCCGGCTGCACTTAGGGAAACTTTGGGTTACCCGGGCGGCTGCCGGGAGGAGGGCACCAAGGGCGCTGCCCGGGACCCCATGGCCGCCTGGCCTCCGGGCGCCCAGCGCGGCGCGGTCCAGCTCTAGGAGCTCGCACCTCCCGCGCACCCTGATACTACAGTGTCCAGAGCGGGGAACGAGACCCGCCGACCGCGGGCGACCAGGCTGCGGGGGCCTCCCCAGAGCCAATGCCTTGCCACCCCGGGGCGCACGCCGCCCGAGCGGTGTCACCCTCTCGCCTGCGGCCATCCTCGCTGTTCTCGGCAGGGGCTCTGCGGCGGCTCGGGCTTGGACCCGGCGAGATGCGGTTCCGCCTTCTTCTCGGCCTCACGGCGCAGGGGGCATGGACCCGGGCCGGAGGGCTGCGGGGTGTCGGCCCTGCTGCGGGAGCGGCGCGCTCAGCCTCAGGAGCGCGCGGGTCGGAGGGTCCGGCTGGAGCGCGTCTCCGCAGGTGCCCGGGGCCGCTGGGCAGCAGGAGGTGCAGGCTGGGCTGGAGGGCGGGCTGAGGGTGCGGAGCCATTTGCAGCCGTTTGCACACAGGGGTGGGCAGCTCGGTCCCTGTGCCTCTCAAGCGCGCACATCCTTGGCACCAGGAAGCCCGACTCCCTTAGCAGAGAGCCGGGGTGCAGAGGTGTGCCTGCCTCGGGATAAGGGCAATGTCTGTTGCCGTCTGGCGCACCATTTACCAAGGGAGGGCCGCGTCCTCCCGAAGGGCGGGCTGCATGGGGACCACTCCTCAGGAGCTCTGGGCAAAACCCATTTTCGTAGATGGCAATCGCTTCTGCTAGCCAGCTACCTGCTCTGGCTGGGAGAGGAGACAACAGAACAGAACGTGCACCCCGCCCCCATCCGTGCCCCAGCGCTGTCGCCCCAGTCACCTTCCTTTGCCCTTCTCGACAGCACTTTGGGCTTGCTCCCTCCAGCTCTTGGGAAAAATCTGAGGAGCCTACTGTGAGGTCAGTGGAGACGCTCGCTGCCGGCATCCGCAACAGCTTGGAAATCCAGTCACCTTAGTTCCCTGACACTTGGAGGTGCAGGTTTGCCCCCTCCTCTCCATCCCTGCGTGTGTGTTGGGGGAAAAATCTACTGAAAGAAGTAGGGGTGTAGATGCCCAGGACCCAGCACTACAGGCTGGAGGGACTGTGGGAAACACAGGGAACATTACCAGCTACTCCTTTCCCTAGGCAGTTTCTAAATATTTCTTAGAAGCTGGTGAAGAAAACTCTGCCTGGCTAGTCATTATATTTCCTGGGACAATCTCAGATGCATCTTGCTGGGGAGGTGATGCGTATTTTGATTGTGGCTGGCAGGCTTGCCTCATTTCAAGTGCTGCTGGCCTCCGCAGCCTGGCCTTGGGCTGCCCAGTAGGACTTGGATTTTTTTCAGACCTGTCTGGGAAGGGCAGGGCAGCAAACCTCCAGTCCCTGGCCTGTTCTAACTCAAGGCTGTGCTCTTCTCTGGGACCTGGGGGCTCCATTAACCCCTCTCTGGGCTGTGACAACCATCTCTGCCCTTCATTGCTGCAGGGGAGCTGAGTGAGCATCAAACCACACAGAGGTGATGATGGAGACAGCCCTGTGTGAGTTGAAGGTAGGGGCTGACAGCAAACAGAAGTGGGCAAGAATGAGGAATGAAGAATTCACCATAGATTTTCTCCAAGTGTGCACAGGAAGCATCTGCTATTGAATATCTGGGAGTAGAGCCTGGAATTGTATTTTTAACAAGGTCTCCACCCAGGCTCTTATGCCCACAAAAGGTGGAGACCTCATTGGTATAGGAAATTCTAATAATCAGACACCACAAATCTGAAGGATTCACACATGCAGGCACTGTATTTGATGATGAGTGTTCAGAAACTGACATTTGTTGAATTCCTAAGTAGCAAGTATATTCAGGTCTTTTAAAAGCCTCTGAAATCATTACTGTGAAGTAGATAGTATCCCCATTTTTAGGGATGAGAAAACTGAGGAATGAATTCCCAGGGGCTGGTAACTTAGAGACAGACAGACCAAGTTCCCAATACATATCTTGCTGCCTTTTTTGCATAAAGGCATGGACTGGAGCAAGGGGGGAGGGATGGAATTTTGAGCTTCAACCCCATGCGGTGAAGTTCCATTCTCCTGCTGGTCCTCCACCATCATAGCCAGATAACTAACTTCATGGGCAGGAGCATGGGTCCTACTGGGAGGTATAGTACAAGACACAAAGGAAAACAACTTTTCTGTCCTAATGAAAGGAAAACTGGGCCAGGCACAGTGACACATGCCAGTAATCCCAGCTACTGGACCACAAGTTCAAGACCGGCCTGGGCCACTTCACAAGACCCTGTCTCAAAGTAAAACTAAAAAGGGCTGGAGATGTAGCTCAGTGTCCTGGGTTCAATCTGCAGTACCAACAAAAACAAAAAAACCTGGGAGTGACATGGAGAGAAAAATCCGCGGGAAAGGCCTTACCTATCATCTCTAAGCCAGCTTTTAAAGCACTTCAACCCAGAAGGCAGTGGCATGTTAGATACCACAAGAGTCAGGGACTCCAAACAGAATCCTGCTCTGTGGGAAGCTGGTCATCCAAGAGGCAAGGAGATAGTAAGAAAAAGGACATAGAAACTCGTGCCTAAGCCCTGACAAGCAGGTGAGTGAGATGCGCAGTCTTGGGAGGGCTGACTCCGCTTTCCTCCCTCAGCCTTCAGGTGGGACCAGGTGAGTGCTCAGGCCCTGAAGACCCTCCCAGTCCTTGCAGGGCAGGCTCCATCCTGCAGACAGACACATACCAGGCCGTGGTGTATGAAATCCACTCCAGACGCGTTCACCATCTCGTAATTGGTGAAATATGATAAACTGAACAAACACTGAAGGGATTTCTTAACAAGGAATTAAAAAACTGGATTCCAAATGAGAAAGATGCATGTAGCAAATCATTGGTGTTTATGTGGCTCTGAATAGCTTTGATTCCCTCCAGTAGGAGCTGACAGCTGGCTGACAGAAAACTCATCCAGGGATAGAAGAGACAACAGTGAAGTAAGAAATTTGGAAAAATGTTTTCAGGTAACTTTCTATTTCCATTTGGAGTGGGTGTGTGGAAGGGCGGGTATAGTTATGGTTTGAATTGCTTCATTTATCCACAGATATTTTTAACAGGACTCAAAGGCTAAGATGCAATGCCTTTCACTTCTTTTTTTCCTGGCTTCCAGTCTCCTGGCAGCAGGGCAGAGAGCTGGGGCTCCCACCATTCAGCCTGCAGAGTCTCACTTTATCCCCATTGTCAGTTTGCTGCCTCCAAGTTTGGAGGCATTCTGATCTGTTTGTTGAGAGAACCGGTCTTTGTTTTCTTGCCTGGGAAAACAGCTGTCTGCTACTTGGAGCAGGGTGAAGTGCCTGGGGTCCAGGTGCTCTGTTCCAGGATTTCAACCATCCTCTCATCTTCAGCCCTGTGCCTTGTTGCCACTTTCCCTGGTGCTCGGGGCCTCCGCGTGCTAGACTTCCTGGGTCCTATTTGTGAGTGGGCTCCCTCCCATGGGGACCCCTCTGCTGGCTCTTCCTGTCAAAGCTCTCTACCATTCCACCAGCTCCCCTCTCCTTCCAAAGCTTATTTGAAATTACTCATCGATGATACCTCTCTTCTGATTTTCTTTGTTCTTGAGAACATATATCTCTTTTTATCTTTTTTAAGAAATAACTAAATAACTATAATTTTGATGGGCTCTTGGGAGTAGAGAGAGGCACTGAAAGAGTGTGGTAAATATGCCAGGGTGAACTGCAAGGGATGTTAAAGACATTCTCATTTTCAAGTAAAAGGCAGTCATACAGCTGTTTATCCTGCAGCTGTTTAATAATTAAGATTTTAGCTAGGCATTGTGGTGCACGCCTGTAATCCTAGTACTTGGGATGATGAGACAGGAGGATTGCAGGTTCGAGGACAGCCTCAGCAAGTAGTGAGACTCTCATCAACCTAGTGAGACCCTGTTTCAAAATAAAAATAAAATAGGGCTGGGGGTGTAGCTCAGAGGTAGAATGCCCCTGGGTTCAATCCCCAGTACAAAAAATAATAATAATATTTTATAATGATGTTGAAATTATGGAAATTGGAAATTATAAGGAAAATACACTTAAAGGATATGTTCCTTCCATTTTTCACTTATTAGATTGTTATTGTGCATGTTTGTATCACTTGATGTACAATTACAATGCACCAATAAAAGTATACTAATAAAAAATTAAACATCTACATATTCTCAAAAAATGTCATTTTCAGTATTTTATCTGTTACATAAATAGGCTGTGGATTACAGAGTTATAAAAATAAAAGAAAACTAAATTCTGAGATTTTTTTGGCACTGGGGATTGAACCCAGGGGCACTCTACCTCCAGCTACAACCCCAGCCCTATTTTTTATTCTTTATTTTGAAACAGGATATCACTAAGTTGCAGAGGGCCTCACTAAGTAGCTGAGGCTGGCCGCGAACCTGCGATCCTCCTGTCTCAGCCTCCCAAGTACTGGGTTAAAGCGTGTGCCACCACGCCAGGCCCTCTGAGATAATTTTTTGTGCGTGTGCTGCTAGGGATGGAACCCAGGGCCTTGCTCATGATAGGCAAGTGCTCTACCACTGAGCTACACCACCAGCCATTTTTATGTTTTTTTCATTAGTACTGGGGGTTGTACCCAGGAATGCTTTATCACTGACTACACCCCTAACCTCCTGAGATAAAGTTTTTTTTAAAAAAGAAGGATGCAGTGAGTAGGAAGACACAATAAGAAAGTCTTCTAGCAATGCCTGATTTCATTCCCACACCCACATGGAAGGCGTATTATATGACTGTCAGGAGGAGGGACCCAATGCTCTGAAGGACTGAGATGTGGCCAGGGCACACAGCTAGTAAGTAGGAGGGACAGGGTTGACATCTGGGTCTGTCTGACCTTAAAACTTTCTCCAGTTGAACTATTATCAGTATGGAAGGTGTAATTGAACTGTGAAATTGCTTGGAAGCTGCATATAACAAAGAGGTTGACTGAATGTTAATATAATATCAGCCCTGAATGCTCAGGATCATTCTCACAGAAGGAGATAGGAGGAAAGAACATGCTAGGCCAGAGAAATGGTCTTCATCAAAAGTAGGTTTAACTCTATGAAAGAAATACCAGCACTTTTGATATACAAATGGATAAGGCAAGATAAAAGAGCCACCTGAAGGCTTAAAGGGGAATGAAGGCTTAAAGACAGAGGATTATTCCAGTAAGGGGCTAAACACAAAACAAGACACTAGGAGCCCAAACATATATGATACATTTGAAGAATAAAATATCTGACAACTTTTTTCTCTGCAAAAATTTGACATTTAAACAATTTTGGAATTATCTTACTAAATGTTTAAAAATAAGCAAACCAAGTGGCTTTAAAAGTCTAATGTACCTCAGGTTTAGTGTTGTGGAGAAAGGCCTTTACTTGAGGATGGGTGAAAAGTCAAAAGTCTTCCCAAATGGGTTCTTATAAAACTTAAAAATCAACAACAATGATAAAAATCCAAAGCAAGCCAGGCATAGTGGTACACGCCTATAACCCCAGTACTCAGGAGGCTAAGATAGGAGGATCACAGGTTTGAGGCCAGCGTGTACTAACTTCACAAGATCCTGTTACAAGATAAAAAATAGGTAGAACACTCCTGGGTTTAATCCCCAGTGCCACGCACATACACACAAAAATCTAAACCAAGCCGGGCGTGGTGGCGCACGCTTGTAATCCCAGTACTTTGGGAGGCGGAGACCGGAGGATCCGGGTTCGCAGCCAGCCTCAGCGCTCTCTCTCTCTCTCTCTCTCTCTCTCTCTCTCTCTCTCCTTAGTGAGGCCCTCCGCAACTTCGTGA
>PVJS01004232.1:0-35245 GCA_004027185.1 Glis glis
GGGAGGTGGAAGGGTGGGGATGTTCAAGTTCATAAGTCTGGTTGTGATTTTTGGAAAGAATCTGAGGCCCCCAAAGGTGTATTTCTGGGAAAATGAAACCATAAAGTCTGAGTGGCTCCTGTAGATGCTGAAGGGTTCGTTCTCAGCTAACCCGAAGGCTCTGTGGGACGGAGTTCAGAGCCAGCTCTTTCCTGAACTTAGTGTGTCTTTGGATTTCATTTGTGCATTAATCATATTAACTCTCCAGTAAGTGGGTGGGGTGGGGGTCCCTGGTGACAGGGCTGGGGTGGGCAGTTTGAGTACTCCGGAAAGCATCGCCAGGGCACTGTGGGGTTTGGTGGTGAGGTCCATGGAGGCCAGAGCTGGGTGGTGGGCCAGTGGTTCAGCTCCAAGGCCTGTGAGGGGCAGTGGTTTCTGGGTCTTAGAAGTTCTGACCCAGTTCAGCTTGCCTTTCTGCTAGGATTGGTTTCTGCCTAGGGCAGGGCCCATCTGAGCACTTCCCATCCAGTGCCACAAAGGTGACTTATAGGGGGATTTACAAGGAGCTGAGATTGGCAGGATGTGTGGGTTGTGGCCCTACCACCCAGCAGGTGGGGATTAGGCCCAAAGAGGGGGCTGTTCTGCAGCTGTTGGGATGGTGAGCTGGTAGTGTTGGTCTTCAGGAAAAGAAGCAGACGCAGGTCCCCTCAGCCGCCCAGTGTGAAGGCACACCCTTGACTTGGAATTTGACTTTGAACATTGGGATCAAAGCAGTGGGTGCTATAGTCTCTCAAAACTGGTTTTATTTGCCTCTCTGGCTACAAGACTGTCTTGGCAACTGCCTAGGGCCTGCACCTATAAATAGGTCTTTCCCATGGACACCAGGAGGAGATGCCAGCAGCCTCCTAGCACCCACCTGAACTTCCTGTGGTTGGAACTGTGCCACCTGTGAGCCCTCCTGGTCAGAGGCACTGCAGGGGTGGTGGAGAACAAGGGATTGGTCTGAGCTGGTGCCTGTGCCCAGCGGAAGCTGTCTGAGGCCCAGCCCTGGAACCTGGGCTGGAATAGCCGCGAGTGGGCCCAGGACATGTGATGGGTCCCGAACTGCCTCTTCATGCCCCGCCGTGCTCAAGGTGCACCCATGGGATCCCATCCTGACGGAAGCCCTCGCTGGATGATGTCGTAATCTACAAAGCTTGAACTGGTGTCATCACATGCTTAGGAGCCTTGCCCTGCTGCCCTGGGAGCGCCCATGGCCCCAGGTTGGGGCGTGCCTTAGGTTGAGGTCCCCACCCCCTGGTTGGTATGCCAGCTGCAGCCCTTTTCCTCGGGGCACTGCTGGCCAACAGACTCCGGCCTCCCCCTGGAGTGGCCTGCCTGTGTCCTTTTCCAGCTGCCACCAATAGCCACAGTCCAGGGCTCCATGGAGGGCACGGACCTAGCCTGTGCGCTGGTACCTGAGGTAGAACCTCAAGGAAAAGGAACGGGGACAAGGGTGCTCTTCCCCCTGGAGGATGCTGGGGGGGAACGGTCGGTGTGTGTGGGGTGAGTGTTGGGGAAGAAGAGAGGCGTCTCCCACATCTAGCTGCCCTTCGTCAGCAGGGCAGGAGTGGGTGAGTCTGACAAAGGCCCCGTGATGGATGGATGGCCTGTCCCGCATTTCCCTGATCTCCGTTGTATTCTAATGTTAAATCATTTGGCAAGAGTGTATTTTAATAACTGCCATCTAACTTCTCTGTGTTCTGTTAAAGAGGTTCCTGTCTAGATATAAAGTTGTCTTCTGAAATTCCAAAGTGGTCTTGAGCTTTGTTTGAGCTTCAGGGGTGACCCCTTTCTCCCAAGCCCAGCCTGTGGGGAGAGGAGAGGCCCTGGGCTGTGTGCGTGCAGGTGCCAGGATCCTGTCCAGGAGACAGCTCCAGGTCCAGTTCCTTAAATTTTCTCCAGACCTTTCTAGCAGGGACCATGTCTCCTTTTTTGCTATTAACCAGGTGAGGGAGCCCTGGAGTAGAATCCCTGTTTCTGCATCATTGTCTGATCTTAGCTACAACCTGGAGGCTCCCCTGGGAAAGCTGCCTGTGACCTCCAGAGCCTGGGAAGGAGGCTCCCACCTGCCCCTTCTGGGTGGGTCTAGGACCACCTGACTTCCCACAAGCACAAGTGGAAACCTCTGCGGGACACATGGGCCTCCTGTTCCCTGAGGAGCAGAACTGACCTCTGCAGGTTGGGATGGGAAACGTCTTGAATTTAGGGCATCTCCTCAGCTGCTGGTCCCTGGAAGTGAGGACTCTGGTCAGGCTGCTTCTCGACATGGCCGGGCCCTGCTTCCAGCCTGTACTCAGGATTCTTATGGCCAGAGATCGCTCTGCCTGGCCTGGAAGCAGTCCTGGGTCCAGTGTGCCAGCTTTTTCTGATTAGAGGACCTGCCAGAGCTTGGGGTATCCTGAGCCTTCTTGGGGTGACAGATGGCCCAGGAGGCTTTACCCAAAGTAAGTGCTATTTAAAAGTACTGAATGAGCCAGGCGCAGTGGCACACACCTGTAATCCCAGTACTTGGTAGGCCAAGACAGGAGGAGGAGGTCAGCCTCAGGAACTTAGCTAGAACCCGTGTCAAAAAGGGCTGGGGGTGTAGCTCAGAAGCAGAATGCCCCTGGCTTCATCCCCAGTACTCAAAGAAAAAAAAATAATGAATGAAATGTCCCTTATTGGTGTCCCTTTTGCCTGTAGTGCTCAACCAGCCAGGGTGGTTCGCCCTGGGTGCCGTCCCTAAAGCTCCATCAGAACTGCGCTGTGGTGTCGGCAGAAAGGCCTCAGGAATAATGCATGTTGGAGGCTCAGGGTCTGCAGCGCGTAGCCTTCCTGAGGGAGGCCTGGCCTGGAAAGCCTCCTCCGATTACAGCGATAGGCGAGTGGAGCCCTAGATACGGTGCCGTCACTGCCGCACAAGCGGGCACTGGCCTAGATTCTTTGCACTGGTTCTTGGGATCTGCCCACTGCCCATATACCTGGGAGCACCTGCCCAGGTGTGGCTCAGGTGAAACTAATACCAAGGCCTCCACCAAGCAAAGGCATCTGTGACCAGATGCTCAGGACAGAGGAGGTAGCTGGGAATTTGGGCCCATTCTGGGGGAATCCCCTGGGCTCCCCTGTTCCTAGTGGACAAGACTGCAGGTGTAGGGGCATCAGTTTTAGCAGCAATTACTTGGAGCCAGGTGCAGTGCACATGCCTGTAGTCCCAGTCCCAGCTACTTCGGTGGCTAAGGCAGTAGGATCACAAGTTCAAGCCTAGGCAACTTAGTAAGACCCTGTCTCAAAATAAAAAAAAAAAAAATTGGAGGCTGGGACTAGCACTTGACTAGCATGTGCAAGGTCCTGGGTTCAATCCCCACCACTGGAAAAAAAAAAACCGAGAAAAATAAATTTAAAATTTTATTTAAAAATAAAATTTTGCTGGGGCTGTAGCTGAGATGTAGGGTCCTTCCCTAGCATGGGCAAGGCCCGGTTCATCCCAATACCACCCCCAAAAGGTTACTTGGACCCAAGGGTAGGTATGTTTGGTATCGGCATTGTTTTGAACACCAGCAGTGGCAGGCCCTGGCATGCAGGAGTGGAGGGGTGTGAGGTGAGGCCACACTGAGCAGGTGGCCATGGAAACATGACAGCACGTGGAGGGGACCAGCAGGGGCCTCCCACGGTGTACCTGGGAGGGAGGAGGGTGTCAAGGCCTCAGAAGGACCCACAGAGCTCTGGCAGCACAGCTGGGGCCGCTGTTTCTAAGGGAGGTCCTGGAAGGCTTTGTGCCCAGGCCATGGGGGTACAGCAGGCAGCTGAGGGACATTTGGTCAGAGGCTAAGGACAGGACAGCCCTGGCAGAGGTTACAGGGAGAGCATGTACTGTGATTGGGCTGCAGATACAGAGGAAAGGCCTGAGAAAGGAACCTCTCCCCTCTGCACCAGGGCAGTCAGCCCACAGGCCCCTCAGTACCTGGCCATGCTGACCCCAGGCCTCTGCTGCTCCTGCAACATCTTGGGGCCTGGCTCCCAGCATCCCTCTGTCCCCACTCTAGATCTCTGGCCTGGGCTCCAGGTTGTAGCCGCTATGAAGCCTCTTGACTGCAGTTGCTGCCTGATGTCCACGCTAGTGTCTGTAGGAGGAGGGCCTGGCGGTCATGGGCACAGGACCTCAGATCCAGGACAGCCAGCATGTGTCAAAGAGACCCAACAGGACACTCAGGGCCCTGGTCCTGGGGCTCCTCCCTGCTAGAGGCTGCCCTTCCTGGCCTCATTCTTATTGGCCACTGAGGTGACTAGAGCAGTCAGGGCATTGGGGCTGGAGGCCACATATGGTTCCAGTACCAGGACAGACAGCCCAGGACCCAGAGAACTTGGGAGCACCAGATGCAGGGGTGGGGACAAGCGGTGCTATGACCCCCTGGCCACCCTAGAGTGACTCAGGGCCCACATCCCCCCACACCCACCGCCAGGGGAAGGGCCCAAGCTGGGTCCGGACTGGGGAGTGGTTGCACGTCTGTACTGGGGTTGAGGGATTGGCGGGGTCCTGGCACGAAACACCCAGCTGCACGTGAAGCAGTTTGTCCTGTTTTTGTTTTATTTGCAGTTTCCCGAGACAGAACAAAATAAGAATAATTTTTGTACACCTACAAGGCTCAGAAAGAAAAGACAATGAAACTCAGCAAAAAGAGAGAAGAGGGAGGGCTGCCAGCACTTTGGGCAGTGACACCCTGCAGCGCTGGCTAGCAGCCGACGCCACCACCCGCGAACACCGAGCTAGCAGAGCAGGTGTGGCCTGCTCTTTAGAGAGGGTCATGCAAAAGAATTATCCCCCAGAAAAAAAAATCCCCAAATTATCCCAGACAGGCAGCTCCGTGGAGATAACAAGGTGGGTGGGAGAGGAGGGGAGGAGGCCCCAGGACGCCAGGGTGGCCGGCCGTGGGGCCACACGCTGTCCGTGGTGAGCCCTGCCGCTGTCCCGTGGCCTGGAGCCACTCGTGCAGAGCCTGGCGGATGTTTACCCTGTGTCCATGGATGGGGACAACTGTCCTGGGCACAGCATGGACGAAAGGTGGCGTCCACTCTGAGTGTCCATGGGTGGACAGTCCCCTGGGGGTTTAGGATCCTGTGTCCGGTTCCCCACTCCGTGCCCCTCCCTTGACTTGATTTGTGGGGGAAGATAAAGAAAATTCTTGTTGAAAACGACGTGAATTGAAGGTGGGCAGCACTGGGGTGGAGGCCCTTGAACCTCTGCACTCAAAGCTCCTGCACGCCCTCAACCCGGCTTCAGGCCCACCTCCCCTCCCCGCTGCCCTGGTGCTCCATTCCCAGCCTCGCTGTGGTGTCCTCCACCACTTGGGGCCGGGACTACCACACTGCAAGCCCAGGCAACCACGCCTAGGAGCGCCACGGCCCATGGAGGTGCACTTTGTCCCCACAGACCCTCCCCTCCGCCCATCGATGCCTGGCCTCTTGCCTCTGCGCCAGCCGGCCTTCTGTCCAGGCTGCAGCCCTGGCCCACCTGGAAGGGCCTCATGTGCTGCAGTCCCTGCCACCCCTGGCCTCCACGCGCTGCTGGCTGGCTCCCACAGGCCCAGGCTACGGAAGCATTCCTACTTCAGCCAGCACCGATGTGGATCCCCGCCTCAGCCCAGGAGCCTGGCAGCCCCGCCTTCTGACCCCTAGCCCCCAACCCCTAAGCTCAGCAGGGGAACACCCAGATGCAGCCCAGCCTGCTCCCAGTGGCCGCTGGGGACTCGAACCCACAGCCCTTGGTAGGGTCTGCTCCCGACTGCACGGGAAGGAGCTGCCCAGGCTGAGGGAGGCCATGTTGCTCTGCTGCTAGCTGGCAGGGAAAGGACAGGTGCCCCAACAGGAGGGAGGCCAGCCCCTGGCCTCGTCCCTTCTCCATGGCTGGGTGAGTGGGAGCTGCAGCCAGCAGGTCCTCTTGCCAGGCACGAGGCCTGGAGGTGGACAGTGCCCTCCGCATCCTGCTCCCCAAAGGGCCAGAGCCGGAGCCCAGGGCCCTTGGGGCTTCTCTGATGGCCTTGGGGGGTGGTGGTCTCCTACAGGCTCCAGAGACGAGGGGACGTCCATGTTGGACGTCCATGTGGCTCTAGGGAGGCCACACCAGCCCTTCACAGGGACAAGGGAGGGGACAGGGAAGCAGAACAGCAGCAACTCTCTGGTGACTAGCAGGAAAGGAGGCAGCCAGGTGGCCCCACAGCCCTCCCCAAGACACCTGACACCACGACAGCCAGGCAGCACATGGGGCCATGCTTGGTGGGAGGATGCGGATGCCCAAGGCGTGGGGTGGGTGCGATACCTACAGACTAACACCGGTCAGCACGCTCGGGGCCCTGGAGGGCACGTTCATGCCCCAAGGGTTCCCCAAGGCCAGAAGTGCGACGGACACACGTGGAGCTTGGGTGGGGTGCGGCCCCACAAACGCCATTTTTTTTACAGCTTTTCCTTTCTTTAGTTTTTTTCCATTTCATCCGATGTCAATTTGTGTGTATGGTTGTCGTTGTCGTCATCTTATTTTTAAAAACAAATCACGTCTGGTCTTGTTTTCTGCAGACACAGGCACCAGGGGAGGGGGCGAGGCAGACACAAACATGCGACAGGCAGGCCGCGCGCCCGAGGGCGGCCGGGCTCCAAACACCAACTCTGTCCGGTGAAACCAGGCGCAGCTCTGAAACAGGGGCGGTCACCTTCCTCAGCAGCCGTCCCCACCCCAGGACCCCAGGCTTCGCTGTCCACACAGCAGACCCATGGAGAGTAGACAGGTTCACATCAGCAAGAGCCAGACCGGGAGGGCTCAGGCCTCAGACCTGAGTACCTTGACCCCTGCACCCCTCCAGCCTGGGTCCCCCACCTCAGATCATGCTGGGTGGGCCTGGGAGCCCCTCTCCCCATCCCACCTGCCATCCATCATGCCCAGGGACTCACCTCACTGCAGAGGGGCCACGGGCGCGCCCGAGCAGTGGAAGTGCACGTTCTGCCACTTGCCATCCCTGCGGTGCCACACGCGCGTCTCCTCGGACTGGCTGGTGCGGGGCCGGCCCTGCCCGTCAATGTACTGCGTCAGGCGGATGTAGGCGATGCAGGCCGCGTCCTCACCGATGACGTGCACGTGTGGGTTCAGGATGGTCGTGTGGATCGGTTTGCTGTTCTTGGCCAGCACTGTGGACAGGCGGAGGCTGGGCACTGAGGACGCCCGAGCACTGCGCCCTCCCCTTGCCACCCGTGTGCCCTCTTGCACACAACCCACACTGGTCACCTCTGCCCTCACCCTGGCCCTCTGCCCCATCTCGGCTTCCCTTTGTGGAGGCGCTTGATTCCGTGGCTGGCCACAGCCCTGCCCGACTGAGGAAGCTGAAGGGCCGCCCTCCTGCCTACCCAGCCTCCTCACTCACGGTTCTCGAAGTAGAATCTGTGGAAGTCCATCCCTTCGACCAGGTTTCCCAGAGCTTCAGGCTCAAATGAGGTCAGGCCTGGGTCGCAGATTTTCCTGGGGCAGGGGGAGCAAAACCAAGTGAGGAGGGCCCTGTCCTTCATCCATCCTGGACAGCTCCTACCCAGCCCCCTGGAGACTCACGCATAGGCCTCAAAGTCACCGTTGTTGACGGCCTCGATGAGCTGCTCTGTTGTCTTGATGATCTCCTGCTTCCGGGCTGCAGGGAGAGACGCGAGTGAACGCCAGGCACTGGCGCGTCCCACCCTCGGATGCCCCCTCAATAGAGCCAGGTGAGGGGCCTGGGCGGAGTGCCAGCGGCAGGTGGCATCCACGACAGCCCCACCCTGGCTCCTGCTACTCCTTTCCAGAAAGGACCCTCAGGCCCTGGCTCCCGTACCCAAACCGTCCTGGTCACGCTGCTCCCACCACAGCCACCAATGGCGTCCTCATTCCCAAGCACTACAGCTCCTATCTTGTTTTTCTTTTTTTTTTTTTTTGCGGTACCAGGGATTGAACCCAGGGGCGTTCTACCTCCGAGCTACACCCCCGGCCCTATTTTTATTCTTTGTTTTGAAACTGGGTCTCACTAAGTTGCGGAGGGCCTCACTAAGTAGCTGAGGCTGGCTGCGAACCCGGATCCTCCGGTCTCTGCCTCCCAAGTACTGGGATTACGAGTGTGCGCCATCACGCCTGGCTGCTCTCTTGTTTTTCTTAAATAAAAGTTTTAAAATGACAGAAATGAGCTGGGCGTGGTGGCGCACGCTTGTAATCCAGTACTTTGGGAGGCGGAGACCAAAGGATCAGGATTCGCGGCCAGCCTCAGCTCTCTCGCTCTCTCTCTCTCTCTCTCTGTCTCTCTGTCTCTGTCTCTCTCTGTCTCTCTCTCTGTCTCTCTGTCTCTCTGTCTCTCTCTCTCTCTCCTTAGTGAGGCCCTCTGCAACTCTGTGAGACCCGGTTTCAAAATAAAGTATAAAAAATAGGGCCGGGGGTGTAGCACGGAGGTAGAACGCCCCCAGGGTTCAATCCCCAGTACCGCAAAAAAAAAAAAAAAAAATGACAGAAATGCTCCATCCATATTACAGAATGTCTAGAAAATGCAGAAAGGGGGGAAAAGCCCGCTCACAATTTACCCCATGGTTGCCCTCCCGTCCCTGTGGCTCTACCCTGGGCTTCCCTGACCTGCCCCCAGCTGTGTCCTCCGCTGGAGCCTGGTCCACTCAGCACTTCCGTCCTCCAGCCACACTTGGTGGGGGGTTACTAAGGGCCAGCACCTGGCGAGGAAGAGCCACAGCAGCCTCGGGCAGTGGCCGCGAGGTCCCCGGCAGGCTGAGGGCCCCTGAGCAAAACGGCCCAAGCCTCTGCACAGAGAGGATGGCAGTCTTTTGCTACCCCGCTTTCCTCCCGCTGCAGCTCCACCTGCCCTCAGTCCTAGGCCAGAGCTGGCCCCGAGACCCTCCCACCCGACCATCCTGAAATCCCAGGCCCAATGCTCCTCCCGACTGCTGGCCTGTGGCTTCTGGACAGGATCACTGGCCTCCACTGCACTCACTGGCAGCCCCTCTGCTGCCTTCATTACAATTTAAAGTTTTTAAACATGCAAGAAGCAGTGAATAATATAAGCCTCTGGCGGGGCTGCCTGTCACCATCGCTGCAGCACCTCCTCCAGGCCCATCGGGTGTCTTCCTGGGAGGAAGGCTGAGCCCATCACGGCAGACATGCCGCCTGCTGCACGTGGCCCCGGTGTGCTGACACAAGGTGTCTGTGTCTGCCCAGGGACACGTGCACTGCCCTCTCTCGGAGGGCAGGAGTTATTCAACAGCATCTTTGAAGTTGGGTGCACTTGTGTGTGAGCGAGTGTGTGAGTGTGTACACACACGTGTACTTGTGCATGAGTGTGTGCATAGGGCATTCACATATGCAATGCACATGTGTGCATACAGTACATATGAGGGTTCATGTGTCGTGTGTGCAGTGTGTGTGTGGACATGAGTATGTGTGTACTCACCTGCATGTGCGTATGCATGCATGTTTGTGCACACAGTGCATGTGAGTGGGGGTGAGGTTGGTTGTGTGCATTTGTGGGCCGCCCTGTCTCTCCTACAGCTGTGCCCGCTACCCTCCCGATCCAGTTTCTTGCCTAACCTTGCAACTAGACCACACCACTGTGCTCAGTGCAGTCCCACAGCACACGCCCAGTACCCTACCCACGTGGTTAGCCCTGCAAAGCTGGCCTGTAGAAGCACATGCTATGAGCTCCAGCACCCCCTTCCCCCAGTTCCTGCTCCCAGCCCCACATCTCTGTGCCAGCTCTGGCGCAGCACCAGGGCTCTGGGCACTCTGGTCCGTACCCTCTTGAACCCCAGGGCAACATCTGACAATTCAGTCCCCGGAGTGGTGCCCACCCCATCCCCAGCTGCAAAATTCTGAGTGTCCATCCGTCCCATGGCACCTCGTGCCCCCTATTACCTGTCCTTTCTGGAAGTGGCTCGGAGCTTGAGACCTGATCGCTCCTGCACCTGCAGCCAGCTCCTTCCCCAGCCCCAGAGCTAGTCCACCCTGGCTGTCCACTCTGCCCTCCAAAGTCCAGCACCCCCTGACGCTTGATAATCCCCCTTTTAACAGAGCTTTTAACAGACACCGAGCAGCCCTCCTCCCCCACGGGAGGCCCTCACACACAGCGGCACCCGGCTGGAATTGAGGGACGCTCTTCCCAACAGGCTTTGATTCAACATGCATCTTATACTGTGGTAAGTGGAACTAATCTTCCATTTAGTAAAGTAATAGTATTTTTTTAAACAAACTATAATTTAAAATGGTTGTCAGTGTGAAGACAAAGTATTGAGTAAAATAGAAGAGGTCGGAGATCCAAGCCCCAGAGGTGGTACCAGTGTGGGGAGAGGGGAGGGGGTCTGCTGAGAGAGCGGCCACCCATTCCACAGGTGGGGAAACTGAGGCTGCCATGAGTGGGGGCCAGACACCTCAGACCCCAAAGCCACCAACCCCAGCTTTCTTCCGAAATAGCACGCAGGCGCTTTTGTGTTCTCAATATCCAGGCCCTGGAGGAGGAACCCGCTCATGAAGGCGGGGGTAGGGAGCCCAGCGTGAAGGGACACCCCATAGCTGAGGACAGGCTGCTCCCACCCAGCACCCCAGGGAAGAAGCTGAAGCAGTGGGCAAGGTATGGCCTGGGAGGGTTTCCCTGGGGCCTCAAACTGCCTGTGACTCTCTTGGGGGGGACCCAGCCAGCCTCGGAGGTGCCAAGCATCCAGGTGGGGCTTGGGCAGGTTCTGCCCCCCAGCTGGCCCAGAGCCCTGTCCCTCAGAGTCCACAGTGGCCGTGGGAGGCAGGGCAGCTGCCCAGGATCAACCTGGCTCAGCCTGGCTCAGCCTGGCTCATGCATAATCCCCGATTAGGGGCCAGCCTGGGGTGCAGGAATGCTGAGGTGCGGGAATGCTAGGGTGGGAGGGCCCTGCTTGAGGTGGTGCCTACCTGTTCATACACTAAGATAGCTGTTGGCACCTTGCCAAGAAAGGGGGGACCCCAACCCACCTGCAGGACCTTAGCGCCCTCCTCATCTCCCCACGTTCCACGGAATGTCTTCCCTGCTCTGCCCAGCCTTGCCCAGCCCATCCCAGGATGACCAAACACCTCTGTCCAGTCCTGCTCCCAGACTCCTTGCAGCCCCACCTCCCCTAGCCAAGTTCAGGATAGACCCTAAAGGAGCAGGTCTGTGCCGTGGCCCCTAAGGCAACCTGGCGACTGCACACACCCCAAAACAGTTCCTGTGCCAGGCTGGTGCCCCATAATGGTAGCAGAGCCCCTTGGAATCAGATGGGATTCTGCAGAAACCGTGGGATGCTGACACTCCCAGAAGCCCTGCTTTGTACCCACCACGGTGTGCACCCCGTGCCCCCTCCTTAGCTCTGGCTGCTGACCACCCCCATTCCCACCATCAGTAAGAACCTCAGCACCTTGCCTCCAAACCCCTTAGCTACACGGAATGTTCCGGGGGGCTCATGCCCCTCCAGAGGCTCCCCCAGCCCTGGGCCACATAGTGTGGATCTGGTGCCCCTTTTAGCCCGCAGGCGGCATATCCCCATCCTCTTGGGCCACTGCTCCTGTGGGTAACTCTGTCCCCTCCCCTCCACCCTGGCCACCTGCGGCAGCCCCCCAGGCCTGCCTGCAGAGGGCATGGGTGTGGGCAGCCCCAGGCCCCACCTGTCGGGGTACTCACCCAGCCACTGCCCTGCCATGCCGAGCCCCTGGCCCAGCAGCCTCTCCTCTGACAGCATCTCAGCGCCACCCCAGCCCCGTGTCTCCCCAGAGGCGGGGGTGGTGGCGGCTGCAGCCTGGGATGTCATCCATCCCTGTAAGCGATACTGGCGGGCAGTCGGCAGGCAAGGCTGGGGAGGCTGCCCAGCGCGTGCCTGTCTCTCCCGCTGCCCTTGCCCCTGGCTGACCCCCAGGTCTACTCCCTGATGTCCGGCTGGGCAGCCAGACGGCCAGGACTTTTCTGGGCCTAGGACTGAGTTTCTTTTCCTGCCAGACTGTCCAGCCAGTCCACCCTCCGCAAAGTGAGACCTGAGCAGTGTGGAGGCCCTGCCCCAGGAGCGGACCCTATGACTCCTGCGTTGCAGGGTGGCTGCCCCCTCTCCCATCGGAAAAGACCCCAGGTCAACAGCAAACCCTCCATTTCAGATGCATTCCCTATACACAGGCATTCACACACCTACACACACTTCATGACCGTAATCTGCATTTTTCTGAGACTTGGTGTCTTTATGTGCATAATACAACTCCTGTGACCCAGCAGGACCCTATGTCCCCATGTGCCCACAAACTGGCCCTTCCCAGAGCCCGGCTGGCTGCACACTGTGGCAGGGCTCACCCCCGTGAGCCCTCCAGGCAGCTGCAGGGGCCACTCCAGGTGCTACTTACACGGGGTGGGCAGGGGGCCAGGGAGAGTCGGAGATGGGCAGGGTGGGGGGCCCACTGGCGGGGGGCCCTCAGCTTCTGGGGCCCCTGAGCCCCTCCTCACCGAGTTGAGAATGTCAGAGATCCTGGGGGCTGAGGTGGAACAGACAGACGTGAACACAGAGGGGTGGGGGTGCAGAGAGGAAATCTGCAGGTGGAGAGACAAGTCAGAGAATGGGGGGACAAAGAGGAGGGGGGCGTGGAAGGGAGAGACAGGGATGTGGGGGGACAGAGGAGAACATGAGGGGACCGAGCAGGCAGGGAGCTGGCACAGAATGAACGCAGATGCCTTCGTCTGTCCAGGTGGGCTGAGCTGGAAGCTGCTATGGACACAGATGCCCTCCGAGGAGAGACAGCCGGGCCCACAAGAAGCCAGAGGGCATCGCTGCACGCAGCTGGCTCCTAGAACATGCTTGAGAGGCGAGACAAGGAGTGGACGAGGGAGGGAAGGGCTAAGAGGAAGTGCGGTCCTGGCCTGCGTGGACAGCCCAGGGCAGTGAAGGCCAGGCCTCCTTCTCTGTGCTCTCCTTGTCCATGCGCTGCTGGGACCCTAGCTGGGGTTCCCATTCCAGCACCTTCCTTGACCCCCCTTTACAATCAAAGAAGTGGTGCTCGGGGTTTATGTGTACATTGGGAACGAGGGTCGGGCCAGAACAGACTCCTGGGCACTGTAGCCAGGGACAGGGCCAGCTGGGCATGAAATTTTGGAGCGAGATGGCCTGAGGGGGCCAGAAGGGGCCAGGCCAGCTGCCCAGGTGTAGGACGGCCCCTCTGAGGGAGAGACCTGCAGCTGGGAGGCAGGCAGGTGGCGTGCAGACGGGGAGTGGGGGTAGAAGAGGAGCCATGAGAAGGCTGGGCCCCTGGCGGCAGAAGCCAGGACGCTGCCCTGCCGAGTTAGCGCACGTGCCCCAAGGAAGCCCAGCCAGGCCGGACACCCATCGGGCACGTCCTGGCCGGGGGAGCTGGGCCGTGCACAGCAGCTGCGAGAAGCTGTGAGCGCTGGCCATTCGCAGCAAGCCCTCAGCAGCAGAGCGGCAGGCCTGGAGCCACTACTTACACGGGGCGGGCAGGGGGCCTAGGAGGCCTGGAGACAGACAGGGCAGAGGCCCTGCTGAGAGGGGGCCCTCGGCTTCTGGGGTTCCTGAGCCCCTTCTCACTGAGTTCAGGATGTCACAGATCCTGGGGGCTGGGGTGGAACAGACAAGACATGAACACGAGGCAGACAGACGTATGAGATGGCAGAGCTGAGACAAGGAGGGGGGGGACCCTGGGGTCCAGGGCCTGTCTCAGCAGCAAGCAGGCCCCAGAGTGGGGCAGAGGTACTTGGGCTGGCCTGAGAACCGTGGAGTCGAGGCCTCACTTTGCAGGGCCTCCTGCAGGAAGTAGCCAGACAGCCTCCCATAGAGGGGGCACTCGGTGGGTAGAGGCCGCCCTGGGGTTCCCAGTGGAGGCTGTGGGGGATCAGGCTGGAGCCAGGAGTCCAAGCTGGCCCTCCCTTGGCTCTTGATTGTCCCCTCAGAGGGTGACCGGGCCCTTCAAAGTGACCCCAATGGCAGCAGGGCCCGGGCTACTTACACGGGGCTGGCAGGGGGCTAATGGGAGCTGGAGATGGGCAGGACAGGGGCCCCTCAGCTTCTGGGGCTCCCGAGCCCCTCCTCACCGAGCTCAACACATCAGGGACCCTGGGGGCTGGGGCAGACAGAGGCAGGCGGGTGGGCAGTGGGCACTCAGGAGAGAAAGCGGCAGAAGGACCCACGAGGGCCAGAGATGGAGGAGGGAGGTTACAGCTGCAGAGCCTCAGACCACTGCTGGAGAGCCAGGGGTGGAGATGGGAAAGGCTGCCCCCTGGGGCCACGTGCTGGGGTCAGGCCAGAAAGTAGGAGTGATGGTCATCATGGAGCCTGATGGCCACCGGGCCTGCCCTGGCCAAGACGAGAAGGGCCCAGGCTCCGAGCCTCATCTGCTGTTTCTGGTCTGTCCTCTCCTGTCCCCCTGCAGGCCTGAGGCCAAGCCACCTTCCTCCCTGCTCAGTGCCCACCGGTGACATCGAGGGCAGAACCTTGGACAGGGAGTCGTGGGCAGCCTCCAGCCTGCTGACTTTGGGGGACCACACAGACACCCACTTTCCTGTGCCCAGGGCCCAAAGCCCTGTGTTCATCTCCACTCTGGACTGTGAGGGGCGCTCAGGGACAGTGACATAGCTGGGAAGTGGGGCAGGACAGAGTGGCGACCCCCATCTGACCCTACGGCCATCCTGAGCAGCTGAGAGCCTATCTATGTGAGCATGTGCAGCCTAGAGGCGGTAAACCCCATCCTGGGGAGGCAGAAAAAGAGAAGAGAGGCTGGGGGGCCACTCGCTGATGCCGGGTGCCTTGGCACTTTGGGGGAACACACAGGCCGCCACTGGGCTCTGTGGGGAAGGCCCTGGGATCAGCATGTGGCACCAAAGCCCACTAAAATGGGGGGGCTCCTGAGTCTGCAAAGGAAACATGGAAACCCCAGAAACACCGTTCAGCCACCCGGCCACTCACCGCGTGCAAGCCGATGGAATCCCAACCTTAAGGAACTTTAAGAGAAGAACAACATTTTGAGCAAATTCTACCCACACACTCTGTCCCCCATGGGAACTGAGCTCCTGGCCCCGGAATGGAGAACAGGCCCCAGTACACGGCCACGGCGTCCTCACAGGGACGCTGCCTGAGACAGCCCAGCCGCAGCATCTGGGACCCGCTGCCAGCCCAGGTTGGGCGGGTCCAACACCAGGCCCCCGAGCAGCTGTGCTGTAGGACCTCTGACCCCCAAGGTACAGCCCGCCCAAGACGCAGCTGGCACAGCCCGCGAGGCCTCCTGCAGGTACCTTTAGCGTCTTCGTCCTCTATGGTTGTGTTGGTGCTGTCGGAAGACTCCTGAGGAAACAGGGAGGCGTGGGTCAGGACGAGGCCGAGGACAGGCGGGACGCGGCCAGCAGTGGGACCAGCCCGGGCTCCAGGTGGGCCTCAGCCTGGCCGCTCCACAGGGGCTCAGGGGACAGGCACTCCTGTAGTGGCAGGCCTTCGGCCCCCACATCCTCCCAGAGTAGTGACTGGAGAATAAGGCTTCCGCTCTGTGCCGGACCCCAGGGGGTGCCGCTCTCCAGGGCTCATCCTGACCCCGCCAGTCTCAGGGGTCTCAACTTCGCCTTCCCCAACCAGACCCTGGCATGCTCAGCCGACTCTGACAAGAGGAACCGGCTTTTCTGAATTCCAAGACTTAAAATGCAGCGGGATGTGTCTGACTCCAGGTGACATGCGTGGAGCCAGTGTTGTTAGCATTCAGGGTGAGCTGCTTTCAGATGGGGTCCACAGCACAGTACCCCTGCCATCCACATCCCCTCCCCAGAAGAGGCGAGACCCCTGGAGCCACCTGGCCCTCCCAGGCCCAGCCCCGCCCACCTCCAGTGGCTGCTGTCCTGTGGAGAAAAAGAGCACCCAGGCGCCACCATGTTCCCCAGAAGGAGCATCTCCTAGGTTCCTGGGGGCCACCCCCTGGTCTGGGCACTGACTGGACTCTGCTCTGGGCCCCAGGCAGAACTGGGGGTCTTCGGTTGAGGGCCAGGGCTCAATGTTGCACAGAAGGTTGCCAGGGGCCCCTCACTGGGAAACATGATCTCGTTTCAGACACAGGATCTAAGGGACAACCACCACCCAGGCGGGAGGAAACCAGACCTCTGGCCCCAGCACTGTGGATGCCCGCAGCCCCTGGTCCCTGCCATGGGAAGGTGTCTTCTGACAATGGCAGAGGTGGGGATGCCGGCCAGAAGTAAGTGGGGGTCTCCATGGAGGAACTGCGGGGCTCGATAGCGAGCCCAGGCCCTGGTGCAGGTCTGACCCACCCGCGGGGCACGGGCACGGCGTCCCTCTTGGGGAGGCTCCCCCACCTGCCCGTCCCGCCCACCACCGCGGAGCCAGCCCCTTCCCGGCCCCAGGTGATGATGCTATGGGATGGAGCGATGGCAGAGCAGAGAGGAGCAGGGGAGTCCGCTCAGCAGGAAGCGCTGGGGCCACACCAAGGCTGGGGACAGAGGGCGCTGGTGGGGGAGGACAAAGTTCCCAAGAAGCAGCTGGGCCCACGTGTCAGGGTGTCAGGGGCCCGGCCTGCGGTGACACCCTTGGGGCACTGCTGAGAGCTGGCACCCGGTGACAGCAGAGCGTGTGCACTTTCCTCCCAGGGCAGCGCTTTGGCACTGGGTTTTCTGAGCTGTGTGTCTTGCTGTGACCCCTAGGCAGCTGGGCGCAGGCCACTGCACACCTGCCCTCCACTCTGGGCACAAATGCTTCCCCAGGTGACCGCCCAGGCCCTGCTCCTGGGCCCGGGCCTCCTGCCCAAGGAAAAGGTGAGGAGCGAGGCAGTACCTTAATCCCGTCCACTGGGTTATGGATAACGGTGGTTTGAGGCTCCTATAGAAGGCGGCAGACAGAGGAAGGAAAGAGAGGGAGAGTGAGAAAGAAGGAAGCAGAGGACAGGGTGAGCAGGGAAACAGAGGAGGAGCGGGCGGCGGCCAGCGTCTGCCCAGAGAAAGTGCAGAGCAGAGGGACAGGGATGGAGGTGGCAGGTGGTCAGCGAGATGGCCCGGAGGGATGGAGGCGCAGGCGGTCAGCGATGGCCCTCAGGGCAGTGGAGCAGGCTGGGGCCAGACCAACATGAAGGAACCACAGATCTTCCCGGCTGGAGATGGCGCCTGCCCTCTTGGGGGTGATGGAGCTCTCGGGGGCTGAGAGAAGCTACAGGAATGCGTGGACTTGCCTCGGGGAGTCCTCTGCACCCTGCCTGGAACCTCTGCCTCAGCGTGGGGGAGGCTTGGATGTCATGGGGGTGGCACATGGGATGGACGGGGTCCACGGTGGGGCTGGCTGTGGACCACCCCAGCTGCTGGGAGGCCCTGGTGGGCTGATGCCTGGCACCTGCTCCTCTGAACAGCTCTCCCATCCCCCACACAGGACAGCTCTCCCCTCCTGGGGACTCCCCGTGAGCTCAGGGGCCCATCTGGCACAGCCTGCCTTCCCATGGGCAGTCTGGGGCTATCTCCGAGAAGCCTGGCTGGGGCCCATGGGGGACACCAAGCATGGGTCCAGCAAACTCAGGAGCCTGTGGCCCAGTGTCCCTGAACCCCCCAGGACAGTGCAGGTCTACAGAGCCTCAGCAGGAGGCTGGCACCCCCAGCCACAACTGCATATCCCTGGGGAGACCTGCTATGAGGTGTACCTGGCCAGAAGCCCCAGGGCCAGTACCCTCTCCGGGATGTACAGCAGGGGCTTCATGGGCCCCCTCCCCTCTCCCTACTGGCCCCCCTCCCAGGCCTCCCTTTCGGGCATCTGCAGGCCAGCAGGGTATGTTGCTTCTGAAGGAAACAGATGGATGGGCAAGCCCACGCTGGCTGCTGCACCACTGCGGCCCCTGCAGAGCCTGCCTGGTCTTCCTAAACTGGATCAGCCTGTCGACGCTGGCAGAGAAGCTGGGGCGAGGTCTCCAGGGGAACAGGGAGCCCAGGCAGCCCTTGTTTTCTGCCTCGCTGGCTCCCTGAACATCTCTTGCTGCAGCTTCTTGGGGGAATGACCCCCAATTCAGTACAGGTGGGAGGCTGGACCCCTCCTCTGCACCTGACCTTGCTGGGCTCCAGAGAGGGGCTCTCCAAGCAGTCTGTACCTGCCTGAACCCAGGGTCCCTGACAGTGGCCTCTCCCCTAGGAGACCAACCCCCCCCCCCAACTCCACTGCCTCCGCCAAATGTGAGCTTGGTGGAGGTTAGGGACCAGACCCCACCCCACAGGGCCTCGCGACAGCAGGTGTAGGAGGGGCGCGCGCCGAGCTCAGTACCAGGGCAGCAGGAGGGAGTGTCCCTTTGGGGCTGGTGATGGCCGAGCTGTTTTTGGTGCTGTTTGTCTGGGGCTGTGGAGAGAGGGAAGAGGAGCTGTCAGGGGGAGCAAGCACACCCCTTCCCCTCCCCTGCCTGTCAGGTCTCCAGAGCAGGAGCCTCAGGATCAGGGCAGAGCTGGGGGCTCTGGGCCCCCAGGGTCAAGCTGGCTCCTCACCTTAACTCCATCTGCCTTCTTGTTGAGCAAACTCTTGGCTGCTGCATTGGGAGGGAAGGTGGCATTGTGAGAGGTGGGCCTGGGTCCCCTGCAGCCCCCAGCCCTCCCCTCCCTTCTGTGTCTGCTGATTTCCCGGAAGTGAGGCCCAGGGCTGGAGTGGCCGCCATGCCAGCCTCAGCCTGGGCAGCAGCAGAACCCTGAGAGGGGGCTGGGCCAGGCTACCCAGGCTCCTCCCCCAGGAGAGGCCCCTCCCCAGCATCTTCCGCACCCCGGGGGCTCCCTCAGGCACAGGGCACCTCCCAGGCCTGTGCCCCTCAGATTCCAAGAGGAAGGCAGGGTGTCAGCCCCCTTGGGGGACGGCACCGGGTTGGGGGTGGTGGGCAGTTGAGCAGGGAGGGAGGCCGTGCTCCCCCATAGTTCTCCATGGTCCCAGCAGGGGACAGCTGCAGCCGGCCACTGTCCCAGTCAGAGACCTGCCCTGCTCGGACCCACCCCTCCTCTTAACCAGGGTACTCAGACCTCTGCCCCAGTGGCCAAATGCCGTGGCCTCACCGTCCTTCTAAACCGCCCGGCAGCCCTGGCTGTCACGCCACTTCTGGGTGGCACTGATTGGAGACAACACCAGCCTCTTTGCCCACAAGCCGCCCAGACATCCCGGTCCAGCAGACGACCTCCAAAACCACAACATGCCCCCTGAAGCCAGGGTGGGCCTGGCTCTGCCCAGTCCTCCACCCCAGCACCTACACTCTCCACAGCAGAGGCAAGAATTTAATTACAGGAAACAAACAAAAAAAAAAAAAAAAAAAGAGGAAGTCAGCTTACCTTACAGAAAAGGAAAGGTGAGGAGGGGAGTGGGGAAGAGAGGGAGAGAGAGAAAAAAAGGTTTGTGTCGGTTCAGGCAGGCGCTCACACAGGGCGGCAAAGCCAGCCGGTCCTGGCCCAGCTTCCCAAAGAGAGCCGAGTGGTTAGAGAAGCAGCCAGGCTGGGCACAGTACTAGGGGCACGGAGGGGGACCGTGGGGATAGAGGGGGTCCAGCTCCCTACCCGCTGGCTCTGGGATGCTGGTTGGCTGTGCCTGCTGCTGGGCTCTGCTGCCTGCTTGGAGGAGGACCGTGCTGCCCACAGCAGGCCTGAGTCCTTGGGGACAGGCAGGCATACTGAGACCTAGGGCTGGAGCCTTGTTGAACCAGGTCTCCCCTAAGCAGCAACAGCAGCCTTGCCCTGCATGTTCAGAAATGCAAATTCCCAGGCCACCCAGCCCTCCTGACTTGGAGCCCTGGGGAGCTGGGCATCTACCCACAGCCCTCAGGGGGTTCTAAAGCTTGCTGCTCCAGGTGGGCCATTTCATTTCAAAGACCAGGCCTGCGCCCCACCACTGCCTACTGACTCGCTTCCTGGACTGATGACCACGCCTGGTCCCTCCCAGGCGCTGCACGGCATGGCGACTGCTCAGCAGCTGTGCACAGCCTCGTGTCCCCGGAGGGTCGGCACAGCCCGCTGTGGTGGCACATGGTCTCTGCTCACAGCCTCCCTCCTCGTGGATCTGCTTTCTCCCAAGTTCCGTGTCAAGCCCCAGGATCCCTCCAGGATCCATGGAGCAGGTCTCACTGGAGTTAACCAGAAACCCAACTCCAGGCCTGCCATCTTCATTTCATCCTCCCAAGGCCTGAGTCCCGTGGTACAGCTGCAGGGACCACCCTGGAGCCTCTGGGCAGCCCTGCCAGGGGGGTTCCCAGAACCAGAAACTCCAACTTCTCATTTTCATACAGCGCAGACTGTGAAAAACCTCCCTTCATCGGGGCTGGAATTTGCCTCCCTGTAACCTACTATGCAGGGACAGGCTATTCCTGACCAAGGGCGGCCCCTCCCCTGACCGTGAACCCTGCCCTCTCTCCTCCTTCCCCATCTCCAACACACAGGGACATGCCCAGTGCCTGCAGCCTGGAAGGTTCCTCGGCCTCTGCTGGGAAGCTGGGCCTGGTGCTGCTGAGGCGGTGGCTTGGAGACCCTCTCCCTGCTGGTGACCTGCCGCTAGCACAGCTGATGGGCAGGCTTCTCCCTGGGGCCCCAGAAAGAGGACATACAGCTCTGTCCTGAGGACACTTGTCATGGTGAGCTGAGCAGCAAGGGAAGGGCCCCCAGCCGCTCCAGAGACGTAGATTTCAAAGATATGGCGACTTCAGTGGGAGGTTTGCAGAAGGCAGGCCTGACCTCACCTCCCAAAGGACACCTGTGCAGCGCCAGCTGGCTTCCGAGAGGGAACAGCGCAGGCAAGCACTGGTCTGAGACTTGGTCAGGTGTGGCACCCTCCCACCTCCCTCCTTGGCCTGTCCTCAGAGGAAAGGAAGACCCTGGAGTCCTGCGAAGACCCCAGGACTTGGTCCTTGGTCTTAAGAAGGTTCCATTTAGGTCCCCGAGTCTACCAAAACCCATTTCCAAGGCATGCTACTAGAGATGCTAACTGTTATCCATGGGAAGGAAAAGGACAGAGTTTAGGCTGGGGTAGGCATGCTCCACTGAGGACACAGATGGGCCGTGGCTGGCCAGACACCTGTGTCCCTTCAGTACCCTCCCTGTGACCCTTTCACACCAGCCCCTGTGCACATTTTGGGAGCGGCATAGGGCACACAGCCTGGCCCTTCCTAAGCGCACAGCTCCTGGCCATGCATTTCCTGGGCCTCTCCTTTCCCCAACATTCACATCTGCCCTGGACTAACTAGAGATTCACAGTGGCCAGGAGCCACACCATCTACACCAGAGTTCAAAGGCAGGGGACTCTCGCGTGGGCTCTCAAGTTAAAAGCATCTATTAGGTGCAACAGGAGCCAGCCCTGGATGGAGCAGTCACAGGGCCCAGCACACCCAGGCTGGGGGCTCTACAGGCTGTGGCCCCATCCTGGGAGGGCTCCAACTAATTCCAGCGGGCCTTGGGCTGAACAACTGCTGCCAGCCCAGAGCTGGCCCAGCAGCTGCAGGTCTCCCTTGCTCTCACAGCTGCTCAGTGTGGGACGGCCTGTGGCATCCAAACACTCTACAGCCAGGGTCTCCCTGCAGCAAGGTGCTCTGCCACACTGGGATGTCGGACAGAGACGTGGGGGAGACCCCTGGCATGCGCCCTTGGGGTGCAGCTAGGTGGGTGGGGCCGACCTAATTGGGTGGGTGGGACCTTCCGACCCATCTCTGTCTCACCCCCTAGCTGGTCACCCGGGACGGCCATGCTGGGCCCCATCGACATGCACTGACCACCCTCCAGGACAGAATGGCCCTTGGCGCCCTGGGCATAGCCGCACATGCAGGCGGCCTCATGCACCGGCACCCTTGCAGGCAGGCGGGCATTGCAGCAGGAGGCCCGGGCAGAGTGTCGCTCAGAGGCACTGCTCATGCCCCATCCCCTGGGCTGAGCACCTCCCCATGAGACACCAGCTTCATCTTTTTCTAAGCCCAGACCCTCCCTTTTGCATGTGCTCCAAAAGGCTGTAAAACAAGGACTGTCTGTTGGGAACCTCTTGGGGAGGACAGATCCTCCCAGGCTAGCCTCAGCCTCCCCCAGGAGGAGGGTCCTCTGGCTATAAAGGCCTTGCTGTGGCCCTGGGGGGTAGTGGGTGGAGCCAGGTGGGTGTGCAGGAAGAGCTGGGCCTTGGGAGGGTGGTCCCCACACCCCAGAAACTCTGCCCCATCCCCAGCTGATGCTGGAGGGTTCTACAGGAAACTGCAGCTCGGCTTGGGGAAGACCTGGCTCGGCCCCGTGTGCTCGGTGGCCACCCTAAACCTGTGCCAGCCCTCAGCTTGGTGGCAGCTGTGGAGCCCGTGAGGAGGTGCCGGGGGTCACCCAGCCTTCAGGGGGGCTGTGCCCCAGCTCCTGGCAGGAGGGTCTGTCCGCACTGCCCCGAGGAGCAGGCCAGCAGAGCCGCCTCCTCCCTCACAGATTTGGGATCAAATGGGAAGGGTCTCTAGAAAGAACCCGACAAGAGGACTTCAGAGTCTCCTCGGGGCTCTGAAGCCACCCCCAGCCCACCCCACTCCCGAACAGACAGGCGTGTGGGGACTACGCAGCACAGACCACCAGCTCCACCAGGCCCCGGTTCCTTCGCCTCCTAGCCCTGCTCCCCGGCCTCCCCAGCCAGGACTTAGGCTCAGTGGCTCCCCGTGAGGTCATTCTGAACAGGGTCTTCAGACCCCAGGTCTGGGGGTCTCAGCCAAATGTGCCTGGGCTTGAGATGGTCGGGGGGCACCTCATAGGTGAGGTTGTCTCCCTGCCCTCAGTGGGCTCTGCTGGGGTGTGACCACGGCAGGAGCGGGGGCTCCCGGGGGCTCTGCCAGCCTCTGGGGCAGCTCTGGGGACCTGGCCAGCACTGCGTGCAGCGGGGGGGCTGCATGCCAACAGGAAGGAGGGGCAGGAGCGGGTGGACGCTGGGCAAGACACATCTACCTTGTTCCACCAGCCCCATGGTGGTGCCGGAGGCCGCGGTGGACATTGTGGCTGGAGCGGTGGTCTGTCTGCCCACTGTTAGCACCGGGTTAGAGACGAGGGGGGAAGGGGGGTGGACACAGACGGGGTGGGGGGGCGAGGTGAGGGGAGAGAAGAGACAAAGGAAGCAGAAGAAGATTAGAGTTCAAGTTTAAGTGGCTCCAGAATCCCTTTCTCAGGAGAGCGGAACAAGATGGGGCCGATTGACACTCAAAAGCATTTGCCTCCTTTCTCCTTAGAACACCCCAGTGGGGCTTCTTGTGCCCGGTGGTGTGCCAGGCACACACAGACAGGACAGTCCCATTAGTGTTGGTGTGACCATGTGTGCCCATTCCCGGCAGTACAGCATCACAGCAAAGTAACAGGAGGGGGAAGGGCGCCAGGTACAGACGGACAACGAGAGACGACCACAGACGTTCGCACACCAGTGTCGCACGACGGAGAAGCCACGGCACGCTGGGCACTGGGGCCAACACCATTCCCCAGGCGGCCTGTGGCACCCTGGGCCTCAGGTGTCTCCCACAGACCCTCCAGACCATTCCCCACCCCCACCCTGAACAACCAGGGCAGGCGGCGCCAGTTCTTCCGAAGGGCCCAGGTGCGCTGACCTCATGCCCGATGCCCTCGTCTGCCACCTCCCGCACACAGCACAGTGCTCAGAGCACTGAAAACAAGGAGGCCACAGAGCTGCCCAACAGACACCTGGACAGACACACGCGGCGGGCTGGGCAGTGGCAGCACGGACACTGGGGTGTCGGGTGAGACACAGACCCAACACGAAGGAGACAGGGCAGGGATGGTGGATCTGAGTGGCTGCCAGGGAAGAAGCCCAGGGGGACTGTTGGGCAGTGGGGGCCTCAGAGCTGGGGCAGAGGCTGGGCACTGGCCAGCCGGGTGAAGACAGGCAGAGGGGCTGGTGTGGAAGGAGGGGCTTCTTGCCACAACCTGCAGGGCAAGGGTGGCATCCCGTCCTTCCTGGAAAAGGATGTCTCACCTGAGAAATTCCGTGTGGCCAGCATGGTGGTGAGGATGGCCCCCTGCAGAGAGACACAGACAGAGCCGGGGTCACCCCATTAGTGTCCCCTGCTGGCTTCTGGTCACAGCAGCCCTGCCTACCTGTGTGCATGCCCGGCCTTCTAGAGAGACCAGAGTTCTGGGAACCTACCGGCTGCACCAGGACAGATCATCCATATCCAAAATCAAAACACACCAGCACCCTAACCCTGCCTGCCAAACACAGCTTCTCAGTGCTTCAAGAGCCACTCGACTCAGGGGTGGCCAGGACTCCCTGTTGTCACACAGCTCCTCTGGTCCCCCTTAACCCTTTTCCCGACACAGGGTGGTGCCTACTGTCCTTGAGACTTTGGGAGAACCACAGACAAGCAATGGTCCCCAGGCCCAGGCCTGGCATTGATCTAGGCACTGGGGAGCCTGAGGAGATGGGTGACCTGACAGACAGCCACCATAGGGTCACCTACTACTCAGATACCTCTGTCCACCAAGACCAGCATTCGGCTCTGCTCTCCTCACTGAACCCGCTCTGGGCCAGGCCACCCTCTGCCTGCAGAAGCCTCAGGTGAGGAGCTGTGAAAGGGCCTCAGATGCCCCTCTAGGGCTGTTCGAGGCAGCCTACATGGCCAGGAGGGGCCAGCTCTGTGCCCAGGACCAAGCCCATATTCAGGCCCCAGGATCCCCTGGGCTGTTCCCAGGGCCTGGACTCATCTAGTCTAGGACCTGCCAACAAGCTGTCTTGGGGGCAGCTGCAATGCTGCCTCCTCCTCCTGCTGGGCCTGTCCAGACCCACTGACATCACTCCTAGCATGACGCCCATGGGGACACGAGGATGTGTGGCAGTGTTGGGGGCCGAGCAGTGCCTTACCTTGAGCTTCCTCCTGGCGTTGAACTTCTTCAGACACTCCACAGTCTCCTGTCTGTGCATCATAGAGGCCACCGTGGAGCGTTGCTGTGGGGAACGGGATGGTCAGAGGGTGGCAGGGACCCCGAAAGGCATTGGCCTTTCCCCAAGGGGCAGATTCGAGAGGGTCAGGGAAGAGGCCCGAAGCATCCGGGCCCCCGTGAGCTGAGAGCCACCAGCCAGCACCACACAAAAGGACCCCGTCCCCACCTCTGTGACTTCAAGCCTTCCCCTCATAGACAAGACCAGGGCCAGGAGGAAGGGACCTCCTCTAACTTGAATGTCCTCTCAGCCCCATCCTCAAAACGACCAGCGTGTCCCAGGCAGAGGCCACCAGAAGCAACCGAGGCACCCAGGGGACGTGTCAGATGTGAGGAAAAAAACCCCAGGCCATTGGGGGGGGGGTCCTTGCCAGCTCCACTGGGCACTCCCCCAAGGGCTCCAAGGATGACTTACGCAGACCCATGGGTGCTTCAGGGCCTCGTGAGCTGTGATGCGCTTGGCTGGGTTGATTGTCAACATCTGGTTGATGAGGTTTTTGGCTTCAGGAGTGACAGTGTCCCACTCGGGGGATGGGAACTACAGAAGGAAACAAGGCACAGGCAAGGGTTGAAGTCCCCTCCCCAGGAGGGGCCATAGAGGGGTAGGACTAAGGGCATGGCACTAGGAGGCTCCACCCACACAAAGAAGGCAGGACTGAGGGCATGGCCATGGGAGGCTCCACCCATGCCCAGAAGGCAGGATGGGGCGTGGCCCCCAGGAGGCCCCACCCACACCCAGAAGGAAGGATCGAGGGCGTGGCCCCAGGAGGTTCCACCCCCATCCCACATAGCACTCACATCATAGGCCCCAGCCTTGATCTGCTGGTACAGCTTATGCTGGTCCTCATCCCAGAAGGGTGGGTATCCCACCAGTAGGATGTACAGGATCACGCCTACGGACAGGGACATGAGCAGCACTGCCCTGGGAGGGCACTGGGGTCCTCAGGGTTCCTTTGCCACCCCCACCATGGGCAGCAGGTACATAGGCAGAATGGCACAAAGAGCCCCTACCCCCAGCCTCATGCCTACCCTACTTCACCAGGGACCCAAGGCTAGTCCCCTCTGCTGCAACCATGCCTGTGAGAGGAGACCCCTGCCCAAGGTGCAGCCCTGCCAGGTGAGGTCTAACAGCCCCTGACCCCTCCACTCCCACTGCCCACTCTACTCTGGGCCCACGTCTCTGCTGAGTGCCGGGGGACGATGTGGGTGACAGGCCCTGGGTCACTTTAGCAACTGTAGTCTGGGGCTCAGGCCCCTGCAAGGCTCCCAAAGGTGGGTCTGACCCATAAACTTGGCCCAGGGCAGGGAAGCTGGTCACCTCCATGCTCCAGGATGGATGGGGTGTTCCCAGAAATGCCTCCAAACACCCCAACATGCCCTACAACCCACCACCCACACACGGGTCTCACCGCATGCCCAGATGTCCACAGGCTTGCCATACGCTTCCTTCCGGAGGACCTCAGGGGACAGGTAGCCCGGCGTGCCGGCAAACCCTATGGAAGGGGAAGGGGCCATGAGGGGCTGTGAGGGGCCCCTGGCACCCCCTGCCATCCCCTGAACACTCACCAAACCATGCCTGCTGGTCCCCTTGCACCTCGATGGCCAGGCCGAAGTCTGCCAACTTCACCGCTGCCCCCTTGCACTTGCTGGCCAGGAGCAGGTTCTCTGGCTAGAGAGAGGTGGCCAGGAAGTACCGTGTTCACACCCAAGAGAGTCACAGGCGAGTGCAGGACAAAACAGAGGACAGTAGCTTGCAGGAGGAGTATGGCTCTGACCCGCCCACACGTCAGAGTCCCCAGCATGGCTGAGTTCTCGGCCTGCACCCTACAGCCCCACTCCCCTGGGGTGGAGGACAGTAGCCCCAGCCCTTTAGAGGGAAGTAGTTCTCAGTCACACATTAGATTCCCCTGCACCCCAGGATGGGAATCTGGGGACCTCTCAGACCAAAGCCTCCAGCTCCCCCTCCCAAGCATCTGTGATGGTCCCCACAGCTCTGGGGCAGGTCATGCAAGGTATGTGGGGGCTCCCCTGGCCCTGGACTCCCACTGGCAGAGGGGCTGCAATGACCCCCCCAATTTTGGACACAGTGTGTGTAGGGAACTGGCTGAGAGGCTCAGCACTTCCTGCCCAGACTGTGGCCCTCAAAGGACAAGAAGGACTGCCTAGGGGCCAGAATGCCCAGGGCAGCCCAGGATACCTGTCAGATACAGCCTGACCACCATGCCCCACCACCTGGGGCAGAAAGGAGGTCCCTGTCCAGCCACCTGCCGGCTGCTCCACAGGTGGGGAAGGCTCCTCAGGCCCCCTCAGGGGCAGATCTTGCTCAAACTGGAAGGACACCGATTCCCTATCCTGCAGAAGTGACCAAGGAGGCTGCTGTCCCCAGCCTAAGGACACCTGGTGCTGAGGGCCTGAGGGGTTCCCCGGGCCACCACACTCCTCGACCTTCCTGACCAGCTCCCAATCCCTGCAGGGCTCTGGCCTCTGGTGGTGCCCAAAGCCTGGCAGGGAACCAGTGGCTGTGGCCACACTGGTCCCTGGCCACCAGGAGCAGTCTTGCAGTCTCCCTCCTTCATCCTGTGCCCCATGGCCTACTGCTGCTAAGGGGCCACCCAAAAGACAACACACTGTCACATGGCTGGCTTCTAACACTGGTTGTCAATCTTGGAGATTTCAAAATGTGAAAAAGTGGGCCTTAGGATCAGCAAAATGTGCCAAGCTCACGAGAAAAGATGTGTGCGCCTGAGCTGTGAGCACCGGCCACGCATGGCAGGCCAGAGCTCCCTGCGGGCCCCAGCTGTGGCCTGCGGTGCAGGCAGGGGTCAGGCCTCCTGCCCTCAGTGGGGCTCTGTCCCCAGCTGGACTCCCTGTCTCCCTGGCACAGGCGGGAGCACACACGGCCCTGCCCACTAGTTACCTACCAGAGGCCCCTGCCCATCTCAATTTTCCAACCTGAGCGGGGCAGGGACCCCACACTCCCCGAGCTCCCGCACTAAGATTCTGAAAGAGGGGGGTGGAGCTGCCGCAGCCCTGGCCCTGATCTGTGTCCCCTCCCCAGAGGGAGCAGATGGGGAAGATGGAGTGCTAGGTGACCTGAGGCCATGGGCAAGGAGGTAAGGGTCCCTGGAGACAGCGTGGGGGCTGGCCCGCCCCCACCAGGCTGCTCGGCCATGCCCCCACTTCTGGGCTCCACTGTGCCTCCTTCATAGCCCGGTATGGCACCGACGGCCCTTTGCTGTCTGTCACTGCCACCCCAGGGGGTGGGAGCAAACCCACCCTGGTGCCCTCTCAGTCGAGAGAGCGGGGTTTCTCCCAGGAAGGCGGACACTCACCCACGACAGGAGGTGTGAGGCCACAGCAAGGATTCTATTTGTCCCCCACACTGGAGAGGTGAGGGAACATGCACTCTACTTCCATGCCTCAGTCTTGGATTAACAAGAAAAACTGTGGGGCTGGGAACAGAGTGCCCATGTCCCCTCGTAGGAGAACCACCAAGTCCTGGCCCCGGTGTGTGGTCCTCCAGGGGAACATTTGAATGAGGCCAGGACACCTGAAGGGGCACAGGAGGGTGCCTGGGTCCGCGCTTTGTGTGACACCCTCCCCAGAGCAGCTGCAGGCACCAGCTCCCCTCATCCACAGCCCAAGGAAGGCGCGAGCTCTTCAGCATGAAACCTGGTCTCAATACCCTGGGGCCAGGCCCAGGGACCCACACGCCTTCAGAGTAACGGGCTGAACCAGGCTGTGGAAAAGGCAAAAAGAGGGGCTGAGAAAGGAGACACTGGAGGGAAGGAAGGGGCGAGAGGAGAGAGGGAGAGGCTGTAGCCACGCTGGGCTCTGCGGGTAACCAACCTTTTGAACAAAGCCTGGAGCCCACAGCTCAGCTCTGAGCAGCAGAGACTTGGTCAGGGAGCTGGGAGGAGGGGGCAGAGCTAGGCCAGGTCTGCTTTCTCCACCCTGCCCAGCACATCAGCCTCTGTCGCCTGTGTCCCCACCTGCCAGAGCTGCATCTTGGTGGGAGCCCAGAAAGTAAGACCCTAGCTGGGCATGGTGGCACATGCCTGTAATCCCAGTACTTGGGAGGCTGAGACAGGAAGACTGCCCGTTCAAAACCAGCCTCAGCAACTCAGTGAGGCTCGCATCAACTGAGCAAGACCCTGTTACCAAATAAAAAAAATATGGCTGGGGGTGTAGCTTGGAGATAGAATTCCCCTGGGTTCAATCCCCACCATCACACACACACACACACACACACACACACACACACACGCACGCACCAAAAAAAAGTGAGAGCCTAAGTATCCATCTGTTGACAGACTGATTCTTAAGGCTGCCCCTCACACATGTATACATGCGTATGCACATATCTGCACACACAAGCCCAAAGTGTGCACCCATACACACGTACATGACCACTTCTGCACACGTATGCACATACATGTGAGCAACACAATGAACACAATACATTCATGCACCTGTGTGCACACACCCATACAGGCATATGCATTGCCTATATGCACACACATAAACATGCATGCACAGATATGTACTCACATGCCTCCGTGTACACACAAACACACCCCTCCATGCACACACATGCATCTCACGTGTGCACACAAACATGCATGCACATCTCTGTGTACACACATATAGACAGGCACATACACACTGTGCATGCACACATATCCATGAGCAAGTACACACATGAACACACAAGCACACAGTGTGTGCATACACCTGCCCACGCACATCCCCCTCACTCCACACTGCTCAGCCACTCACACCTCCTTTTAAACGGCATGCAGGTATGGTCCATAGACCTGGCACAGAGCGGGCCAGGGACTCACCTTGAGGTCTCTGTGGACGACCCCCATTTGGTGACAATGGAGAACAGCCTCCAGGATCTGCTGGATGCAGTGGCTGTGGCAAGCAGCAGGTGGGTTAGCGCGTGTGGCCCTAGGTGGGCAGCAAGGGGAGGCATAGGGAGGGCGGTAGTGCTGTGTCGCCCTGGGGTACAGTCCCCAGTCTGGGGGAGCAAGGAGGATGTAGGGAATCGGGAGAGGAGATGCTGGCCAGGAGGGGCCTCTGGGGCTCCTTCCCCAGCCCCAAGGCCAACTGCCCTGGTCCTCACCTGGCTGCCCCTCTGGGCCCAGGTCTGCTCGGGAGGCAGGGCCAGGCCCACAGAAGTGACTTTGAGGGGGAAACATGCACCCCTCCCCAGGCTCACCATGGCCATGCTGACCAAGCCTGACCCCAGAGCCAGGCTGACCTATATTCTTTGAGGAAGGCTGTGGTAAGGGCCGTGGGCAAGAAGGTGGGGGAACCAAGGCAGGGAAGGGGCAAGTAGTCAGGGACAGGGCAGGGGGTGAGCCTAGGCCAGGACCCTCCTCTTGGGACAGCAGGCATGTACTGGCGCACATCTTATTTTATTCCAATGAATGTAAATAATCTAAACATCACATTGGCTCGTAGCTGCCACGTTGGAAGCTCCGTCTGTGTCTGCAGCGAGGCCTATGGGCCTGGACACAGCTCAGCCTCCCCATGGGCCACGCAGGATGGATGCCAGAGCCAGCGGGGTGAGGTGCCTCCCCCAGCTCTGTGGAGCGCGGGGCTCCCCCTGACCCTCTAGCAGCCAATTCACTCTTCATGTGCGCTGTGCCAGATCCTGTGGCCACTCAGCCTGGTTTGTCCTGGGAGTGGCGTGGGCTGTGGGCCTCTCGCTCCAAGCCCGAGCCTCCCCTCCAGCCACCACTGCGGCCTGCACAGCCCTGCAGGCTGGCCTTCCCTCTATGAGGGACATTCTCCCTATGGAGCGATTTGTGTACAGCCTGTGTCACGGGGCAGCGCCACCTTCCTGGACACTGCAGCAGGGGCCCCGCCTGCTCCACGCTCCCTGCACGGCGCACACTGAGGGTGGGAGCCAGCGCCTGCCTTGGTGAGCTTCTTCCAGCCTCAGACTTTGGAGACCATGTGCAGTCCTGACTGCAGTGCTGGGCCAGGCCCCTTGGCCTCTGTCCTTCCCAGCTGCTGCCTTCTGGCATGCCCCTGACTGTACTGCATGTTGTCCTGTCCTCCCCGGCTCCCCCCTTGGTGGTGCAGGACCCCAGACCAGCGCCACAGACCTCTCTATGTGTCCGTGGGTGGCAGCCCATGCTGCAAATCCAAGGCCCCTTCCCTCATCTGGCCCACCTGTCGCACTCACTCAGACAGGGTCGCTGAGATTCCCCAGGAGAACACGGTGCTGGGGTTATGCCAGGCAGAAGTGACAGCATGGGCCTGCAGGCATCATGGGACACCCTTAGCCCACACGCAGCCCCCTCGGCAGCCTGCTCCTGGGGACCTCTCTTCACGCAGCCCCAGCCTCGGACACCACGCCACCTTCCCAGGGCAGGGCTGACCCTTCAGGGTTTTCCCTCCTTCCCTTCCTTCTTTCTTTTTTCATGTTCTGAACATTTTATCAAGTCACTTTTGTCGTCAGAATTGTTCCCAGTCAGCATTCTGGGCAGGTTCTAGGCATTGTTCACACTGTCTGGGTCCTGATGTTCACCCCTCCCCCACCAGGAACAGTCGGTACCTCACTGGGTCCCCGCCAACATCTCCTATAGCCATACTGATGTCTAAGGTTTTGTTTTTGCCTTTTGAGGCAGGGTCTTACTGTGTTGCCCAAGCCGGCCTCAAACTTCTGGGTTCAAGTGATTCTTCCACCTCAACCTCCCCGGTAGCTGGGACTACAGGTATGCACCACCATGCCTAGCTTCTATGTTTAAAAAAAAAATTGGTTCTAAGCCAGGTGCAGTGGCTCATGCCTGTAATCCCAGTACTTGGGAGGCTGAGACAGGAGGATCACAAGTTCAAGGTCCGCCTCAGCAAGTTAGCAAGACCTTGTTTCAAAATAAAATAAAATAGAGCTGGGGTGTAGCTCGGAGGTAGAATGCCCCTGAATTCAATCCCCAGTACTCCCCCCCCCACAAAAACCCGGGTTCTAAACGTTTTGAACTTTTTTCCTGCTTTGCAAAAAGACTTAGACACCCCTTGGTTTCCCCACAAACTCCCAAAACAAATCCCTCTTGTTGCTAAGGAATTTCTAGCCTTCTTGGTTAGAAATGAGTCCAGAAAAGCCATTCCTGTCTTGTTTCTTCCTCCTGAGAGCAACCAAGCTGAAAATCCACCCGCTGCCCACTTCCTGCAGCAGCTATGGGTGCAAGGCAGGCACTGGGCCCGGCACACCAGGCTGAGGCAGATGTGCGAGCTTAGGGAACAGGCTCCCGCTGGGCCTAGCGGGTGCTCTCGGTCCACTCTGCCCTCGCGTCTGGTCCTCTTGACTTCTCAATCTTAGTACAGCTTCTCAGGTCGGCGGCAGGTTGCCACCAGGCAAGTGAGGTTCCCCTCCTTTGCCACACTCCGGCCGTGAGCTTGTGGTGAAGCCTGTGGGGTAAGGACCCTCGGGGCTCCAGGTCCCACTCCCCATCAGGCACGACCACAGGAGGCACAGACGGCCAGCCAGGAGGCACCAGGAGTCTGACTCCCAGCAGCCCCCACTCCTCCTCCTCAGTGCAGGGCTCCGGCTCGCCGAGAACAGAGGGAGGCTAAGGCTGCCAAGCCATGGGAGCTAGAGCTGGTCACAGCAGCGGCCGCCCAGGAGGGACTCACCATGAGACTCCCTCGTGCCCTCTCCCTCCAAATAACTGAAAGGGTTCCAGCACCCCACAGGACTCACGCCACCAGCCCCTCCTCACTGACTCCTGAGTACCCTCCTTTGGAACCTCAAACCTCAGAAAGGCAGTTGGAGAGAGGGGACAAGGGGTGTACGGTGGGACAGAGCCCCATCTCTTCTGGGTCAGGTCCACCCGGGGTACTCTCCACATCAGGCTCCTCTGGGGAGAGGTGGGACCTCTGCCATCAGGATGGGCGGGCATGGGGCTGGTAAGGGGACACTGAACTCTTTCCTCCCCCACTCTGCAGTTTGCAGAAGGCTCCTGGGACCTGGAAAGCTCAAGCACCCAGAAAGACCCAAGCCCCGGCCTCTCCTCTGCTGGGCCCATCTGAGGTTGCTTGGTCCTGGGCAGGTTCTCCCTGGCCTACAGCAGGAAGGCTGGGGTCCAGGCAGGCGGGGTTCCTGCTGCAGGCCAGGCTCTCCAGGGCCGCCAGGGGGCGCTGTGTGTCAGTCAGAGACCAAGCATGGAGTTCCAGTGGGGAGAGGCTGAGACCCAGCTATAGGGCACAGAGGTGATGCTCTGGAAGGATCTTCAGTGTGTGGGGGGGATTGGGGTGCCCTGTGAATGCCTTGATGATGCATGCGGCTCCCCAAGCTGGGGGATGACAGCTCCTACAGAGACACCACAGTACATGGGGGGCAGGAAAAGTCCACAGCAGTGGAGGGGGCCAAGCCTATGAGGAGAAAGAGGAACAGCAGGAGGGGGAGCAAAAGAGGGCAGGTGGGGGGGTGGGAGCGAAGGTGGGCTATGGTGGCACCATTAAGGAGCAAGGGGGCAGTGGGCCCTGGGGCGTGTCCAGGGGTGTTCAGTCTAGGGACAGCCCAGCAGGGCCACAGGGTCCTGTCCCTTGCAGGTGTCTGGAGGGGCCACGGGGAGCCTCGAGTCCGTCCACTCAGCAGGCAGCCCCAGCTTGGTGACGTTTCTACCCAGCATTTCAGAGCAGTGGGAGGGGCTCCCTTCCATCTTCTGCTTCTCTCTTAAGTAGAATATAAATAAAAACCTCATCTTCCTCCACTCCCAGGGACAGGCCACTTACAGGCTGTTTTGCAAAATACAAAGAAGGAGCCTTAGAAAGAAGCCCTCGCACTCGGGATCTGGGGCTGAGAGGGGCCGCAGCCCTGGTGGACCAGCCTGTCCTCCCTCAGCCAGCCCGTGATCTCACGTGCCTGGCTCTGCGGGGAGGCCTGAGGGGCCAGGACAAGCCAGGGTCTGTCACGGAGGGCCAGCCCTCCTGCTGGTGCAGACACGAGTCACATAAAGCCACTTTAAAAATAATATTCATTTTTCTTGATCAGAAATGCAATACATATTCATTGAAGAAGAGTTTTAAAATAGACAAGATAAAAAATTTAAAATCATCCATAACTCCACCGCCTGGAGAGGACCACTGTAGCCTTTTTTCTTTTTTAAATGCATATATCTATATCTATGGGGGAGTGGGGGTGGACAGAGCCAAGTGGGTAGGAAGTGGTCGCCCTCAGCTGTCCCTGAGCTGAGAGGCTCTCTCAGGGATCAGGGTGGCATCTGACCTGGCCACAACAGGCCATGAGTGGCTGCTGACCTTTGCTGGGGCAGGAGCTCCCATCTCCTCGCTGGCATCCTGTACCCCTCAATGTGTCCCCAGCAGCTATGCCATAATAGGGTCTCTCTGGGGCCATCATCCCTCTGCATTATCCTGATGAGGGCTGGCCCAAGGAAAGGGCTACCCAAGGGTCATGAGGAAGCCCAGCCTGGATGGAATTCACATCTCTCCATCCCACCCTACCAGGGACCCAAGGGCCTCGGGTTGAGCCCTCTGAACAGTACCCTGGGTGCAGAGGAGGGGGCCCCTTGGCTGTGTGCTGAAGGTTCAGGTCTCCCTGGGGGGTATAAGCAAGGGCACAGGGACCTGGGAGGAGAGCTGGTGGCACCTGTCCCAGCCGCCGCACCAGGACAGGCTGCTGGCTTTCTTCTGTCTTACGCTCAGGCGGGTGAGGCCCAAGGTAGCCCTGACAGGACCATGGAAGGGGATTCCTGGCCTATCCTGTTGGGAAGAACATCTGGAAATTGTTGGTGTCTATGAGGAAGGTTAGGCAAGAGGTTCTTGTCACGAGCCTAGGCCCGAGGCATCCAAGAGAAGGGTGGGAGGCCACGACCACCCTGTGGCTGCTGCTCCTCCTCTGCCAGCCACCTGCAAAGAGCACCCCTCACCATGCAGCAGCCTGGGCCTCTCCCCACCCCGGCCACACCTCTGTGCTGGCCAAAGACACACAAGCTGCCCCTGCTCCGTCCACCTGCTCGGAGAGCTCCCAGTAGGGCTGGAGGGCCAACTGACACTTCCACTCGGCTGCCGTCTGTCAGGCTATGGGAGGGACCGTGATGCACAGGAAGGGCCCTGGATTACAGAGGGGGCAGGAGCGGGGCCGAGTGAGGGATGGGAAAGGGAGTGAGAAGAGGGAGCGATATAGTAAGGCTCCGCACCCACCTGGCATCAGCCTCGCTGTAGTATTCTCTCGCCACAATGTCTTCAAAGAGCTCCCCACCGGTGACCCTGTGAGGAAAGCACACAGGGGTCACAGATTCTGGAGACCCTTGTCATCATGTTACTTTTCCCACTGTCACTACCACCACTACCATCATCAA